>JAHBCN010026121.1:0-10741 GCA_019359885.1 Listronotus oregonensis | reverse complement strand
TGCTTCCGACCATTGTATACGGTGTTGTTTTGACATGCGTGTTCGGAAACCCCCCGATTTCGACGTTTCACCTCGTTCCGATGTTTTTTGTTTTCTTTAACTCTAATTTTGGGGGTCTTTTTTTTTCCCCCGATGTATTTTCAACATTTAAAGGAATTTGGTTTTGATACATATTTTTTGAAACATTATTGTCCGGTCTTTCTTAGTAAAATATTTTTCAGAGTTTTGGGATTTAAATGCTTTTTTAAATGTTTCCTATTCGCTATTCTGCGGATCTTTTCTGAAGTTCCTTTAATATGGGGAATAGTCATAAATGTTTGGTCCTGTGTAGTCTTGTTCAAATTAGAGTTCTTTGTCTTCTTTGATATTTATCGATTGTTTCTTTAACCAATCTCTACTGTAGCCGTTTTGCTTGAGATCCCTAGTTATATTACTTATTTTCGGCTTGCAGAGATTCCTTACTGTTGCAAAGGGGGTCAACCCGCGGTTATTTTTCTGGTGTAAATATTATCCAGTGGGTAGGTTTTCTGTACCCCGAGTTATATATATGTCCATTTTTTTGTTTGACTAAAACGTCGAAAAAAGCCGAATTTTTTTCTTTCCATTGTAATTTAATAATGGTCGAAGACAGTTTAGATTTCTAAAGCCCTTTAAAAGGTTCTTCGTCATTACCTGTCCATACAATAAAAGTATCGTCAACATATCAGCCAAACTTTTGGTTTGATTAGTGCAGTATTAATTGGTGTTCCTCAAACCATTCCATTTTATGTTTGTACCACTGGGAGAGCGATGAGCCCAGGGGAAGCCATTGTCCTGCGCATAGAACTTATCTTTCATTTAAAAGAAAGAACAGGAGGCACAGCCCAACAATTCCATCATCCATCCAGCGGAGGGGGGGGTTCATTAAGGTATCATCTTCGTTGAGCTTGGCCCGAATGATGTTAACGATTCTTCTATTGGTACATTTGTATAGACTTTCTACATCAAAGCTAAAAAGTATCGTTTGGTCCTATTTCTCCCTTATTGAGTCTCAACAAAATGACTGGAGTTCTTTACAAAGGATGGTGACAACCCATACAATGGTCGAAAAAAAAAATCATTCAGAAAGAAACCCACTGGAAGAAAAAAAATTTAAAGAAGCTGTAATAATTTAAAACAATCAAAATGTATTTAGCAAACCTAGTAGACATTCCGAATATTCTGCCGTTGCTGAACCGTGAAAGTCGGTAAGCTTGGGTGAACAACGGATAGTAAAAAAAGTCGTAGCTTTTAAGAATTTTTTTTTTTTACATTGAAAAATACATCACTAACCGAAACGTTGTGTATCAATTAACAAATAAAGACAATGAAAGTCCAAGATTTTAGTTTTTGAAACCATAAATTTCTAACACTTTAAAGAAATATGTACATTTTTTTCCATTTTGGGACTTTTAGGGGGTTAGTACTATCAAAAAAGTAATATAGGCGTCAGATGTTTTTTCCTTTTTTTTTTTTTCCCAAACTTAAAACCAAGGGAAAAAAAAAAATTTTTTAAACGGGGTTAAAAAAGGTTTTAAATTTGGGGACTTAACCCTTTAAAATTTTTTTTAAAGGGGAAATTTCAAATAAAAGAGTAAAATACCATTTGAAACCGTTAATATGAAGACATGGACCTATGAGGTGGACCCGATGCCGATCAAAACCCAGATTTTTTTTTTGGGAGTGCTGGAAAATAAAATTTATTAAAAAGTATTTAACCCGACAACAACTTGATCAAAGAATTAGATCCTTTGCAGTAAACCCCTTTACACATCATAAATGCCCCAAAATCCGTTCAAAAAGATTCAAGGGGGGATTGAAAACATTTGGGTGATTCTGGTTATTTTTCCCTTAAAGAACCCAAACGGGGCCGCAATTTTTAAAAACTATATGAAAGCCAACTTTAAATCTAGGTTTGCTGTAATAGTTTTTTAAATTTGGATTTAGTTTTTTTAAATTTTTGAGTAAAATCACCCTAAAATCGGTTATGTTTAGATACTTTTTTCTTAACTCGACTCATATTTCAAAATCCGTTAAGCACGGGGTTTTTTTTTTCCTTTAAAATGGTGTATAATTTATGTATTTAAGTGAAAAAAAGGGTTTCCAAAAAAAATTATTCCCCTAGGTTGCAATCGGAAACAAAATCGCATCGATACACCGAATTGTGCCAACTATTTCTTTTACTATTTGTGTATTAAAATATATGATGTATTGTCTTTTCAGCTACAAAAAATTTACCCAAAGTCCGAAATAATTGACATTACCGGTAAAAGTCAAAATTAAAAAAAAAAGAACGAAACTAACCCCCAACAACCAAAATTATTAGTTTACCAGAACGCACCAAAGTTACTAGTTTTGGTTAGTTTTCGTTAAGTTTTTTTTTAATATTTGACATTCACCGGTGAATGTCGACATTCAACCATTTTCGGACTTTCACAGTAACAAACATAGTTTTCCCTCTAGGATAATATCTTTTTTCTACTACTGTATAAATAAGAAAACTTTGTGGTCCTAGCAACGCGAATGATAACGAAAGAGAACCTTCGTGTTACCTGGTTGCTAAGCGTTGCTAGCTACGAAAGTAATATTTTCAGCGCCTGGACAAAAAAGTAAGAGTAAAAAAAAGAAAATATGCTTGTGGGAAATATTAGGATTTATTTATAAAAAGTAACTAATTTATGACAAAATATTTTAAAAAACTAGGTTAGGTATTAACATTAAAAGTAATTGTGCAATTTGAGCAATTAGCAAAAGAAAAATACTTGAATTAACAGTTTTTAAATTTGTTGTTGGGTATCGTTATCACCTTTAACTACGTTAATATTCATATTTTTCACTGTTACTTCATTAGAGGAAATATTGGTAGGAATTTCGTGTAAAATCTTCTTTGAAATTTCCACCTTATTACTATAGGATTCAGCAATATATCCCTCCGCAACAGAAGAAGACTTCCAACCTCCATGCCTTTTTAAGTCCAAAATATCGACATCCGAAGCATTGGCAAGGAACGTAGTTGCTTCTGAATGGCCAGTGTATCTACTGATGTCTTCAAGCTTCAAAAACTTCGCAATTTCTTTAGGTACATTTGAAATAGTGTGCTTTCCAATTACTTGATTAACACATTTACCTCTTTCATAACGATACAATAAACGCTATCTAGAGCATTCCTTGGTCTCAGCTTAATATATTCCTGTAGAAATCTGACATAAGGAACTGAGCCTTCATCGTTGGTTACTACAAAGTTTCTTTTAACTTTATTTTTAGACTCCACTATTTTTACTATAGCCACGTCATTTCTTATTTCTACATCACTTAGCTTCATTCTGTATATTTCGTCTGTCCGGCATGCCCCAGCCACTCCCATAATGGCTATTACTTTCATTGCTAAATAACTTTGATCAGGCGCGTTAAGTAAAAACTTTATGATTTCTTCTTTTTTAAAAATTTTTGACTTTTTTGCCTCATAACCATCGTTTTTCCTTTTAATAAAAGCAACTAGTTTCTTGAACTCCGAAATATCTTGATTTTTGTTTACGGAAATTGTTAATTGAGCATGGAATATACAGACCAGAGGGTTGGTGGTGATAAAGACTCGGATTTTTCTTGAAAATACGCCAACATCACATTCTCGTCAATCCGCCCCACATTTTTTGTAGCAAGCCATTCAGAAAACGATTTATATGTTGGATGCCATTTTCATATTCATTTAACATTTTAAAATGGGAATGGATTTATACTAAATTAACAATAATTCAAAATCTGACAAGTGCTGATGACAGACAATGTCAACAATAAATGTGTTGCTATGGATTAATTTTTAACAGGTAAAATTTCAAAATCTCTGATATTTCTATTAAAACATGATGTTAATGATTATTAAATTATGCGATACATAGAACAGTAGCAGAAAAAATATAATACATTACACGATGCGAAAGGCCTTTCGAGTGTTCGGAGGTTTTAAATAGCCTCGGCTTCGCCTCGGCCATTTAAAAACCACCTCACACCAAAAAGTAAACTTTCGCATCTTGTAATGTAAATAACTATTGTTTCATGGGCTACACTGATTTAAAGATATAAAGGTTTAAATAAATCGAATACAAAACCAATATCATCTATGGTATGTTACATTTTAGAAAAGATAATTTTACGTGTTATTTTTTTTAAATTAAAATATACAGGGTGTTCAATTAACTTTTTTGTCTGACCTCTTAAACTTATTCCAAAAAGAACAGATTATACAACAATTATTTTAAGAAAATTTCGTATAAAACATTTTTCTGTATCTTTTTTAACTAAGAAGATATAGAGTCATTTTAAAATTGACAACTTTTTTATTTTTCTTCATATCTCTTAAGCGAGACATTTTTTTTAATTTTAGTTTAAACATTTTAATTTTGACCCAAAAAGAGCAACATGAAGCCTATACCTATAAATTTTTTGATAACACTAACAATTGCGGAGATATTCTATATAATTGTCAAAAATGGGACACCCTGTACATTAACTAAACGAAATTAAATAATTTTCACTGCACTTCCTAACAGATTAATAAAAATATATTTAATTATCTGGAAAAATGTATCTAGAAAACATAGTAATTACATGTTAAATTGTTTGTGTGGACCTAATAACATGTGGATATATAAATATTAATCCTGTTAATTTCTGCAAGACATAAAAAATATTGGCCCCAAATTTGCCGCCCCTAAAATCTGCCACCCTAAGCTCCAGCATGCGTTTATGCGAGTAAATAAATGGACTCTAACAACCTCTAAACGCCTACATAGTAGGCCTGTTCCTGGTCCACCTCGGACTGTTTGTGCTGGAGGACCCCAAACTCGACAAGGATTATAATTATGCCCTAATTATTATTATGGTATTATAAGAGTTAGTCAACATGCCTGTCAGTTTTCTATGGATTATATGAATTTATTGTTCACGCGCTGCTCTAATCTGAGCGAAAATCTAACCATATGGACCGACGATTACTTTATTACTTTTTAATCTGAAATGATATGTTTTTGTATGTAAATATAGCATACTTTAATGCATTATGTTTATATCACCAAAATCCCAAATATTTTTTGTTAATGTGTATATCTAACTTGTAGTATGTTTTTTTTAAATTTTTGCAAAAAGATAAAATTTCCCCCTTCCCTTTTTTTTAAACCTTTTTTTGTCTCGAGGATTTTGTCTCGAATTTAACGAGATAAAACCTTTTTTAAGCCCCGACGAGACATCTCGAAAAAAATTTTTAAGACTTAAAAAATTTAAATAACTAAAAGTAAAAAAAATTCAAAATATATTTTTAGTTCTTAAGAATTTAAGGGTTTTTTAAGATTTAGTGTTAAAAAAATTTTACAGTAGTTGGATCTTTCAAAAAAAAATTTCTATAAACATAGGTCAAAAATGATCGTTTCAGAAATACAGGGTGTTAAAAAAAAAGTAAAATTAATTGTTTAAAAAAGTATATACCCTTTTTTTTTTTTTTAAAATTTTTAAATTTTCAGCGGAAATTCCACGTCGTCTAGGCAAGGGGTTTTTTCCACTTATGCTTTTAAAATAAAAATTTTTAAATAGTAATGAGATTTTTTAAAATTTAATTTTTAATTTTGGTTAAAAATTATCACTTTTTGTTCTGAAATTTTTTTCCTAAATCCCGCCGTGTTTTAAAATTAAAAATTTTTTTTATTTATGCGTGTTTTTTTAAAAATTTCACGTCCCTGGACTAGTTATGAGAAAACACCTATGGGAAAAAATTATCGCTTTTTTAAAGACTCGGGTTTTTTAATAAAACAATTTAAAATAAACTTTTTTTTTTAAATTTTTTTTTTTGTTTTAAAAAAATTTAAAAAACCGTTTTTTTTTTTAATTTTTAAAAAAGTGGATTTTACTTTTCTTAAAAAAACTCAAATAACAAAAAAATTTAATTTTTTAATTTTTTTTATAAAAAATTTTTTAAAAAAAATTTTACAAAAATTTTTTTAATTTCCCTTTTTTTTTGAAAAGTCTAATGTGGATTTTAAAAATTTTTTCAAACACCCTTAATTATGAAAAATTTTAGAAAAAATTTTCCCTTTTTGTAATAGGTTTTAATTATTTTCCCCAATTTTTTTTAATTTTTTTTTTTTACTTTTTTTCATTTTTTATTTTTTATTTTTATTTTAAAAAAAAAAACAAGTTTTAGGTTCATTATTTTTTTTTAGTTGCATCCCCCTTATGGGCGTCCAAATTCTAAATTTTAAAAGAAAAAAAAAAACTTTGCCGCATCCCCAATAAAACGGTGGTTGGGTTTCCGGGGCCCACTTTTTTTTTTTGGAAGGTTTGCCGCTTTATGTTTTAAAAATTTTAAATTTAAACTAAAAAAAAAACATCCTTCTTAAAAAAACCCCCTTTGCAGCAGATTTTGCAATTAGTTTTTAGGAAAAAGGGTGAGTCAAAATTGGGGGGGGGAATTTAACCCCTTAATATAAGATTAGATAATGTGCTTATGTAATATTATATATGGTTAAATAGTATGTTTTAACCCATTTTGAATTGAGGGGTCCATAAAGTATTAGGGGCTAAAAATAATTTTTTTTTAAAATTTTAAAAAAATCCATACCATATATTTTTTTTTTGGTTTTTTTATTTAATTTGAAATTTTTTATAGGACCATATTCTATACCCAGAAAGTTACGTAGGGGAAAAAAATTATTTTGATAGTTTGGGGATACTTAATTTTATGGAAAAAAAAAATTTGGAAAAAAAAAAGAATGAAATTTCAAAATAAAAAATTAATAAGTAATGATAAAATAGTGGTTTTCCTTTAAAAAAAAATTTTTTTCATAAAACAGACATAAAAAAATTTTTTTGGTTTTTAAAAAAAAAAAGACGGGTCCAACATTTTTTTCTTTCCCAACTAATTTTTTTTAAATTTTCCTATACTTCTAATCACTGTATGTTAAATTAATTTAATTAAAAAACCAAAACAACGAGAAAAAGAAAAAAAGAGACGGGGAAAGTTTGTCTTTTTTTCGACCCCTTTTTTTTTTCTCGAAATATTTATCCGAAATTTAGACGAGAGAGAAAGGTTTTTTTTCTCTCGCTGCGGAACTCTATTTTTTTTAATAATAAAATAGCACTTAAAACGTTATATAAAGCCAGTGTTACACAAAACGTTTTAGAGTGTTTTCCTCCACATCATAACTTCGTTATGGTTGCCCTAAAGCGGGGGAAATTTTTTTTATATAATTTCCCTAAGTTTTTAATTTACCTTCTAATAGTCCAGGAGAAATGGGGGAATGCAAAAATTTTTTTCCCCCTTTTTTTTTGGATTTTTAAATTCCCTATTTTTTATTAATTGCCTTTTTTTGATTTAAAAAAAAAATTGAAAAATTTTTTTAAATTAATTTTAAATAAAAAAACTTTAAAAAAATTGTAAAAAAAATCCATTGAGAACCCTAAATTTAATAAAAAACTGAATAAAAAAATAAATAGGAATGAAGAAAATGTAGATTTATTGACAAACATAAGACATACATACTAAAAATAAAGGCTCTTAATTAAGATTACTTTTGTTATTTTTTTGAGACTAAAACGTAAAAAAATAAATTATAGTTAAAAAAAAAAAAAAAAAAAAAACAAGCTTTTACAGCAAACTGAATTAAAAAATAGAAAATAATTTTAAAGTATAAAGGGTTTATGTTGCAGTGATAGAAAGTCCAATAAAGTTAAATATGAATTTAATTTGGAATAAGATTAAAATAGAATTAACTTATTAACAAAATAATATAATTGTAGTAAAAAAGTGTGGGGTGCTTGATATTAAATGTTAAAATTAGTTTATTAGTAGCTATTTAGATAATTAGAGTAATTATGAAAATATAGTAAATTGCATCCTGCGCTTTTTTTCTATGATTGATATATTTTGTTACCTTATCAAGAAAAAATACTATTTGTGTTCGATTTCCATTTTTTTTTTTTTTTTTAAACCCCTTTAACATGTTTCACTAAACATTAGCTTCATCAGAAGGTTAGTATAAAACTACTTTTAAAAAAAATATTTTTTCTAAATATGGGGTAAACGGGAGGGGAACCTTATACAAGTTATATTATTTTTGGGTCCTATTAATAAATTTTTTAAAAGGTAAGGGTTGGGAATTTTTTTAATTTAATATGAAAATTCTTTTTTTTCTATTGAGGGATTACGACTATTAATAATATTAATTAAATAAGTTTAATAAGGGGAAGCACTAAGATCCAATTGATCGTTTAGTAAAATATTTGTTGTTTTAACCTATTTATTTCTAAGGACTCAAAAAAATTTAAATTTTTGCCCCTTTTTTTTGGACATGTAATTTTTTTAAAAATTTTCATTGAAATTATGTTTTTCTTTTAATAGATGATTGGCATATGTCGAGTCTGTTTTTTTTTTTGAAAACTATTTTTGTTTTGATGGCCTTTTTTTAAAATTGCGACCTGTTTGACCTTGTAAACCTTGGACATGAACCACAATTTATTTGGTAAACACCACTGTTAAATTTTTTAAGAATTTTGTCTTTGTTTTTTTTTAAGTGTTTCCCCAAAAAATTTTGGTTTTTAAAAGCTATATTGGGGCCCCTTTTTTTCAAGAATTTTTTGTAATTTTTTTTTTGGGGGAACCTATGTGTCAGTAAGGAGAAATTTGGGGGGTTTTGTTGTTTCAATCGGGTAAACTAGACTGAGTTTTTTTTTAATTTTTTTTAACAATATTATCAATGATATCCCGGGGTAAAACCATTATTTTGCACGTTTTTTAATAGATAGTTCTTTTTCTAAAATTTTTTTCTTGGGTTTTTAAAAATTTATGAATAAAACTTTTTAAAAAGTAATTTTGTTATAAAGGGGGAAAAGGGTTGGGGTTTGGGTTTTTTTTAATTAAAAAGGGTTTGATAAATTTAAAAAAATTTTGTTTGTTGTTTATTTTAAATTATGGTTTTGGTCTAAAAAAATTTTAAAAAAATTATTTTTTAATTTTTAATGTGAATTTGATATTTGGATGGTTTGTTAATAAAATCTAAAACAGTGTTTAGTTGTCTATTAGTACCCGAAAAAAAAACTAAAAAAATCATCGACGTACCTATACCAAAAAACAGAAACTGTTTTGAAAAAACCCCAAACATCTTTTAAAAAAAAAACAAAATTTCAATGAAAATTTTAAAATATTACATGAAAAAAAAAAGGGAAAAAATTAAATCTTTTAGAGCCCCAGAAATAAATGGGTTTAAAAAAAAAAAATTTTTATAAACGATCAATTGGATCTTTGGGGTTTTTCCCCCCCATTAAACTTATTTAATTAATATTATTAATAGTCGTAATCCCCCAATAGAAAAAAAAGAATTTTTAAAAATTTAAAATTAAAAAACCCCCCCTTACCTTAATGTATTTATTAATAGGACCATAATAATAATTTTAACTTGTATAAAAGGGTTTCCCCCTACCTGTTTACCTTATTTAAAAATAAAAAAATTTTTTTAACAGTAGTTTTATAAACCCAAACAAGTTTTCATTTTAAGGTGTTAAAATCGAAAAATAAAAAAGTGGAAATCAGTACTACAAATAGTATTTTTCTTATAATTGAAAATGGATTTCCATCAAAAAAAAAAATAACAGCCGACTTATCAATTATTTTGTTATAATTAATTTTTTTTTTTAATCTTATTTTTTTTTCTTAAGACAGTCCCACGAAAAGGGGATGTACTGATGTCTAAAATACTAACTTTTCCCGGGGGGGTCTTAAGTGTGGGAAAAAATTTTTTCCCCATGGAAATTAAATATTTGGAGATTGGGAGGGAAAAAAAAAACTCCTGGGGGGAACAGGTTCCATAGTCTTTAACCCCTGGGGGTAAAGGAACGAAGAAAAAGGGGAAATTCGGGGGATCTCTAACTAACTGAAAAAAGGGTGCAAAAAAAAGCTGCAACGTGTTGCTCTATTGGGAGCTGTCAAAAAGGAAAATTTTCCACCCAAAATTCTCTGAGCAAAACCGTGCAAATTATAAAAACGAAAACCCCCTACAGCTCGACGGTGGAAAAAGGGGGGAAATTTCGGGAGCGTGGGATCATTTAAGACGAACGCCTTCTTTCAATAAGTCCAGAATGCAAATGTTGTAGGGGAAAGCCTTTCCCCCCGTCTTTAGAACAATATTCTAAAGGGGGTTGTTTTGGGGGTACATACGAGTTTACAGAATGGGGAAAAAGACCCGAAAGAAAAAAAGTTTTTTTGAAGGGTGAGGGGTATAGATCTAATGTGTTTGTGCCAGTTGAGGTTATTCTCAAAAAAACCCGGGAAAAATTAAACGACCCTTTTTTCTAGAACTTCCCCAAAATTTTTTAACGGATGAGTTTTGCTAAATTTTTTTTTGGGGAAAAAAACATGACCCTTTTTTTCGAGGCATTAAACTGAACAATATTTTTGGCGCCCCAATCCAAAATAAGTTTAAGGTCTTGTGAAAAAGATACTGCATTGACCTGCGCTTGTTTTCCAAATCAAAATTCATTTTGGGGGTTAAGAAATTGAACTCAATAGGGTACTATCGTCAGCAAAACTATAAATGAATTGATTATGAAAAAAAAAAGATGTTAATGTGTAGAAAAAACAGCGTGGGTGCCAGCACTGGGCCCTGGGGGATTTTTTTTGGGAAAAAGCTGGGGAAAAAAAGGCCATCTACAGTAACTGAATGGCGATTAGAAAGGAAATGGA
>JAHBCN010026120.1:0-10893 GCA_019359885.1 Listronotus oregonensis | reverse complement strand
AAAGAATAGCAAGGATCATCTCTTTATATGAAAAAAAAAAATTTTTAATATTCGTTTTAAAAAAAAAACGTTTAACGAAGCCCTAGTTTATATTTAATGTATGATATATTCTAAATTTAATTAAAAGACATAAAGCATTTGAATTTTTTGTTGCAAAAAATTTAAAAAAAATAATAAATTTTGAATGTATAATCAAAAAAAAACGAATCCCGGGGGGGGTTTTTTTTACCAGCAACCAAAAAAAAAGTTTAATAAACCTACTAATTAGGTGGGTAATTTTAATTTTTGTATGGGTTTAAAAATCTACCCATTTTTTTTGGGGATTTTAATTTTTTTCTTTTCTAAACAATTTAAGCACCCTTTTAGATCTGCGTTTAAACGTTTGATACAACTTTAACTACCTACTACACTTCCACCGGACCCTAAGATCCTTTAGTCGGGGCCCTAAGAAGCCCAAAAAATGATTTTGGCCGTTAAAAAAATACTGACTCAATCTATAAAAGTCAAAATTTTTTTTAAAATTTTTAAATTTTCCAAATTTGTCGCAGCATTTGTATACATTTTCAATAATAAATTTTTTTCTCGATTGCCTAAAATTCCGCAAAAAAAAATAAGAATTTTGAGTTTGTATTTTTTAAAAAATTTAAAAAAAAATATCAGCTTCAAGTGGGACGTTGTTTAAAGCGCTATTGTGTCTACTTTAATAAAAAAAAAATTTACTTGATAACATGAATATTATTAAAGATATAGCAGTGGAGAAGTTAAAATACGTGTTTTATTGAAAACCTTTTTTTTTTTGGGTTTTTCAAAAAAAAAAATCTCTCGACCACCAAAAATGTCGTAAATAGTGATTTCGTGTACACGATTACCTTATTAAAGAACCCACTAAGCCTGGTTTGGTTCTACGGCGGTTTTTTTTCTCGATAACAAAGCGACTTTTCTTCCAAATTTTACTCCACTATTATGATTTTAAAAAAATGCTAACTCGGTTCTTACTGGTCGTAGAGACTTCTTTCCTTTTCCAAACTATTTGTTTTTATGTCAGCTTTTTATATTTCTAAGTTAAAAAGTTGTAACTCATGCAGGGGGCGCTCCACCTTTAATTGTTTATTAACAAAAATATACCTTTTTTTCAAAGCTCAAAACAAAGAGCTGAATAATAATTTTTTTATTAAGTTGATTCAAATTAGTAAAATGTAAGTTTAAAAAAAGCAAAAAACAATTTTTATGACCTAAAATATTTATAAACAAATAAGATATAGCCCAAAAGATTAGGGCTCTAAAATCAGTAAAACTTAATTATCTTAGCAAAAAATTAACCGATTATGCTGTTAAACCTCTCATTTAATTTAGAATTAAAAAAAAAAATCTTTTGCAATGATAGAAATGGATAAAATATTTTTTGCAATAATTATTAACATTTTAAAAAATGGCTATTTTTAACGGTTTTTTTTCATTTTTTTATAAACGAATTGACCAAATTAATTTTAGCCGGGCTCAAATTATGAGCTTTTTAATTACCTAAAAAAACATTTTAAACACATTTCTCTAAAATTAACAATTGCGCTAGCAGAAGCAAAAATAGCTATTTATGTATTAAGAGCGCAAAGTAATACATTGTCGCTCTGAGCGAGATGTTTGACGCGCGACGCGTATGTCACTTTGCGCCGAATTCACAATATTTTTTCACAACCGCAGATTTTATAAAATAATTGGTTTAAGATTATTGATATAACCTAAATCTAAGTTCACTTTTTTAAAAAAGCAAGCATCTTTTGCGCTACAGATGGTTTATTGTAAAAATTTTTTTTTGATACGTCAAATAATCATTTGTTTATTTTTTTTGACAGCAGCGGAAGCATGGCCTTATCATACAAACATAATACTCCCCTTTTTAGGGGAAAGCATAAATATAATCAGTTTGAATCAGAAAAAATAGATTTCTACCACCTTAGTAGTACAAAATTAATAAAAAAAAAAAGAAGGATATCGAAAACCAATTTTTAAACTGTTTTTCGTAACTAAAGTTGGTAGTTTTGTATTTTATTTAAAGCGTTTTTGGACATCAATGTAATTTATAGATTATGCGAATTGTTTACTAAATATATTTTTTATATCTTTAGTATAATGAAAAGTTTAAAAATTTTAGAGTTTTTAATCATAATAATTTTTTTTTAATTATTTCTATAACTAAAGTTTGTAATTTGTTTATTTATTATTGATTTGTTTAATGTAATATTATATGACGTAGAAAAAAATTAATTATTTTGTTTTTAATTTTTAAAAAAGGGTGGGGTTTAAATTTTTTTTTTTTTTTTATTTTAACCACTTTTAAAACATTCAACGGAACATGCAAAGGTGAAGTAAAAAAAACAGATTTAATAAAACCGTTGCTACTATACCAATTTATTTTATTGTAATAATTATTGTAATATGTATATACATTTAGATCTTTATATAATTATTACCTAAATCTATATAAAATCTAAAAATTTTTTTATTATTTAAATATTAAAGGAAAAGGTGCAATTTTAAATTTTTTTAATGACAATTTCAGAGAAGTTTTTCCGTTCAACGCCTACTGTGGTGTAAATTTGAGTTTTTCTATTACGGTTTCCTTGATAACTCAGCGAGGCAAAAAAAAACGTTGCCCCGGAAAAGTGAAATTTTTGTGTTTTTTTTTGAACCAAAATGATACTTTTCGCGCGGTTGAAAAAAAACACTTTTTACCTTTTTAACCACCACCCCCCCCCGCACTTTTTTTTTCGAGTTAAAACTATATATCATATTTAGATAATCTCTCCCTACAAATTCTAATACCTTTTAACCTGTTACAAATTAAAGTCATGAAAATTACCTACAGACTGGGCTCCAAATTTATTACTTTGTGATAAGCAAGCCAAGCCAAGCCGGGCTAGTCTTGGTCTTGGTTTGGGGTTTAACCTGGTCTTGGTCTTGGTCTTGCAAGCCAAAGAAAGGTCTTGTTCTTGGTCTTGGTTTCCCCCCGGTCTTGGTCTTGGTCTTGGTCTTCCAAGAGTCTTGCTGGTCTTTTTTTTTTTTGGTAGTAATAATTTAAAGAAGAATCTTGAATAAAATATATTTTTAATACTTAAAAATAAAAAAAATGGCGACTTTTTTTTTTGCATTAAAATTTAAAATATACCCATTTTAAGCTTCCCGTACATTTGAATTATTTGTTAAAAAAAGTTTTTTTTAATGGGGGTTATTTATTTATATTTATTTTAATTTAATTAAGACACAACCTGCTTTTAAAATTTGGTGGCACATAGAAACATTTTAGTGAAAAGAATTTTTAAAAATTTTTTTAAAGAACCATATAAAAAAAAACAAATCTTGTACTGAGGAGCAAAAAAAAATTTTAAATCAAGATGTGAAATTTCCGTGAAAAATTTCAATATGAAAAAATTGGTTTTGCTTAAAAAAAAAATTTTTTGGGGAACTTTTTGTTCTTAAACTTTTTTTTTTTAAATTGTCAAACATTTGCCAAAGTTGGCACAAATTTTATAAACATTCTGCAAAGAAAGGGGCTCAATAGTGTGACAAAGCTCGATATTTCCGAAACCGTTCATGATGGTGAAAACGAACATAAAAAAAGAAAAAAGGGGGGAAAAGTGAAACTTTTTCTATTTCCTTTTTTCCAAAATTACTGTCACCAAAAAAAACCATTTTTGCTTTAACCTAAAAAACCCAAAATTTTTTCCAGTTAATTTATTTAAAAAAACACCACCCATATTATACTGTAAATTTTTCAATTCATATAGAAACAATATTAACGTAGATGGTTTTTAAATACTTTTTTCCGCTAAGCCGAAACTAATATTTAAAATTTATTTATATAAAAAAAAATTTTTATATGACATAAAAAATATTTTTTATCAATCCATTCTTTTTTAAATACTTAGTTTTAAGAAGCCACTTTTGTGTGGAACAAGAATAATGTTTTTTTTTATTGTGGAAATTTTTGATCCAGCCTGTAAGGGGATCACAGATAGCAATTTAAAAAAAACATTAGGAAATAAAAGTAATTTTCAGCTTCTATAACTTTTTATAGTTGCATCATTTTTAAATGAGGTGCCCTTTAAAAAAAAACATAAAAAAGCAAAAAAAATTTTGGTTTTACTGGGTGCCTTTGCTTTTTATAAGGGGCCCTTGCATGTGACGTAATAATAGATCATATAAAAAAAAAGCGACCGAAAAAAAAATTAAATTTTTTTCTACTTTTTTTTTTTTTTTTTTTTTCAAAGGGCACCGAATTTTCATTTTAAAAATGATCCAACTATTCCCCCTTTTTTTTTTTTCGTGAATGGTTTCGAAAATATAGAGCTTTGTCGGCTATTGAGTCACAATCTTATTAATTTTGAAACATGTTTTTTTTCTAGTTATCGTTGTTAGAAAACTGTATAAAAAAAGAACAATTTAATTATTATTCAATTAAAGAAACTTGTTACTTATTAAATAATCGCCATTTTTAGAGTTCTTGACACTTTTTTTCATGTCTGTATGAAATACCACTGTTATGGAATAAAAAAATTTCCCCAATTTTTAAAAATTTTAAAAAAAAAAAAGGAAAAGTGCAAGAGTCTTGCAGGTCGGTTTTTGGCTTGCGTATCTTGCCCCTCGGTCTTGGTTTTGGCTTGGCTTCAACCCCGGCTTGGTCTTGGTCTTGAAGGGAAAAAAGGTCTTGGTTTTGGGGCTCGGCTTGGCTTTGAAGACCAAAAAGACCCAAAAAAACCGGTCTCCTATACTAATTACATTTCTCAAGAGTCAGGTGGTTATAAACCGAGGAAGTCCAAAATATTTTCCAAAAGGTTGAAAAGTTTCTGAGAGAAGCTGATAATAAAAATTATTTATTAAAGAAAGTAATGTTAATCGTTGAAATTTTTGAAGTGTGTCGAAAAGAAGAATTGACGTATGTTAGACCAGGAGCTGGCGACAAAAATTTGTGTCAAATTTTATTCTCCAGGAAACTCTATATATTTGATAAAGTACAGTCTTCTGATACCGAAAAGTCACTTCTTACACCTATAGGGTGGGACAATAATTGAGGAGGGTTGAAAAATAAACAATAGGGTTTGTCAAATTTTATTCCCTCTGAAAGTTATATGCTAATTTGTTTTCAATAAATAATACATTAAAAACGTTTCTTACACCTAGCGAGCGGGACGAAATTGTTCTTACAGCTTATAAAATTGTGATATTTTACACCGCGTTTCAAAAATTATTTTTAAAATTTACAGAGAGGTAAGTTTAAACCTTAAGTAACAAGAAAAAAGTTCTTACGGCTTGAACGCGGACCAAATGAGTTTTACGTTTCTCTAAATTAAAATTAGAGCGCCCTTGTCTTAATGTAAATTATGGGTTGATAGAAATGTTCATAAATTGCTGCACTTATAACAGAATTTTTAGCATAATGAATTGATATACATTAATTTGAAGGCAAGCTTATATAAGTATTTTATTAATTATATTAATATATTAATTATGTTACTAATAAAAAAAAATACATTTTTATGTATAAACTATTCTTGCTCATTTTTAATGAACAATATAAAATATTTTTAGTAATTCATCTTTTCAATTAATATTTAAAAAAAAAATTGATCTTGATCGCCCAACTTAGATGTATCAATGAAGCGAGAGTGGTAGTTTTTTTGTAAAATATATGTATTAAGTAATAAGAAAGACATCTTTAAAATGCCAAAAACACAACTTGACGGCTCGATTCTACCCGTTTAACAGGGAAAACGGAACCAAAACAACAAATCTTGAGATCAGTATATATCGCCTCCATTTGGCAAAATGCACATAAACAAGAAATTAATAATCCCCACATTGAAAACTACGGTTGGGCAATAAAAGGCGACACATGTCTATTCAAATGGTTTGAAGGCAATCAAATGCCAGTATTTATTGATGATATCGTCGTTGACTCAACAGAAGAAAATGAAGGTATTTTTTTTAACTTTATTTCACAAACCTTAATTCTTTACTTAATTGAAATCGATTTTAATAATTTTAGATCAGTCGAACGAAGTGGCTGACGATAACATAGGCCATCCAATCGATGAACTTGAAACATCAGATACGGTTATTGACTCCTCTTTTAATAATTCAGATATTAACGACAACATATAAATTATTTTATTAAAGTGATTTATAATTTTAATAATAATAATGATATCGATAAAAATAAAAAAATTAATAGTATATATTATAATAAGAATAATAATAAAATGAAAAGTTTAATGATATTTTATGAATTATCCGTTTTCTCGAAATTTTTAATTTTAGTTGAGCGTAAGAACTCATTTGGTCCGCGTTCAAACCGTAGGAACTTTTTTTTTGTTATTTAAGTTTTAAACTTACCTCTCATATAAATTTTAAAGAGAATAATTTTTAACAACGCGCTTGTGAAATATTACAATGTTTACAAGCTGTAAGAATAATTTAGTCCCGCTTGCCAGGTGTAAGAAACATTTTTAATTATCACGTAAATTTCAAGAAGAATAATATTTGACAGAGACCCCTTAAAAAGATACATGTTCGAAAACGTTTTCTGCCTATATGTCCTGCTGACTGACCTTGGCATGATCATGTACCTTTCTTACTCGGCGAAAATAACTGATTCCATCAGTATGACGGAGAATAAAATAACACATACTTTTTGTCGCCAGCTCCTGGTCTATTTACGAATAAACCATTTGCAATAAAAAAAAATTTTTGAGAATATCTACAATATTAGAGAGAAAAATAGAAAAAGTGAGCTATTTGGACATTTTTCGTAAATATGTCGGCCTACATCCATCTAGTATCAGATGCCAAAATCAGAGAGCAAATCTATGAGACATTGTCTTCCGTGATTTAAAATATATTTGACAAAGGTTGCGTCGTGCCACAGAAGAAAATGTCAATACGCGGCCCGACGATCCTTGTTCCCCCTGGATCCGCCACTGTATGTAGCCATAATAAATGTGAATAAATAACATTATAAATTTGAGCTGTCTCATAATCCTCCCATCGACATTATTTACCTCGATTGGTTTTTAATACAGCAGAAGAGAGAGGAAAGAAGGAGAGCGCCATGTTCACGGTTACGAAGCAGGAGCTCGATCGTCATAATTTATTTTCTTTTTATCTTATGAAATATTGAACAGAAGGAATGTAATGAAAATACACGCGGAGCTGGAACAGTTGTTTAACCTCAAATTATATAATGCTTAATTGAATTCTTACTTCCTGTTCTCGTGTAAGTTGGTATTAACAGTGCATTTGAAGTGTTATTTCAGCTCTTATACATTTTAAATCGAATGATCCATAGCAAGAGGATACTGGCGTTGCTAGGAGGGGGTGTAGAGAGGGTAATTACCTTTTCCGGGAATGTTAAAAAATATTTTAGGATCTGCAAATTAATATCTGCAATATGCTATAAATCAAAAGTTATTGATCTCTCTGTCTAGCACTGTCAAAATTTTACAAAGCGTTGACTGCCATAAAATTTTGAAAATTTGTTTTGTTGATCCAATAGTTTAAAATAAATTTATAATTAAGGGGTTTTCATTTATATTATAACACCAGTATACAACCATTATCTATTAAAAACTAATTTTCTGTTACGCATTTTTTAACCATTTTGGAGAAACATTTTCAATGGATTCTGACGACGATTTACCAGCATCGATTATTTATCGAAGCAGCAGAAATAGCAAGTATAGATCTCCTGTCCATGAAATCTCGTCACAGGTATGAAAAAGAATTTGTTATGTTTGAGAGCTGCTGTCAAAGTAAGGGTGTAAAGTCTTTTAAAGAAGAGATTTTTCTGGCCTATTTCTCTTAATTATCAAAAATATGTAAACCCAATACGTTATGATCTAGATACTCTATGCTAAAATGTATCATTAAGTTACGAAAGAACATAGATTTAGGCAAGTTTTTCAAAGTGGCGGCCTACCTTAAAAAACAAAGCGTTGGTTTTAGACCCAAAAAGGCTAAAGTCTTTTTAAAAGAACAAATATCAAAATTTATGGATGAAGCGCCAGATGATACTTATTGGCTACGATTTTTGGCTTAGCGGGCGCTTCTCGTAGAGAGAGGTTAACAAAAATATGTCTGGACCATATTGAAGACCAAGGAAATTAAGTATTGATACACATCCCAGACTCAAAAAATTATAGCTCTAAAAGCTTTGTTATTTCTAGAGATGCCGAAAATGGAAAGTTTTTAAACCTATATAAAAAGTATGCCAGTTTAAGAAAGCCGACAATACCACGTAGGCGATTTTTTGTGAACTATAAACACGGAGTGTGTACAGTACAATGTATTGGCATTAATACCTTTGGAAAAATGCCATTAGAAATAGCGGCCTATCTCAAACTTCCTAACCTGGAATTGTATACTGGGCATAGCTTTCGCCGGTCCTCTGCAACATTTCTCGCAAACTTCGGAGAACAAATATCAAACATTAAACGTCTTGGAGGCTGGAAGTCTACATCAGTCGCTGAAGGATACCTCAAGAATTCAACAAATTTTAGAAAGGATATTTCAAAGAAAATAATCAATTTTACCCAGAAACAACCGTTAATGTCATCTTCCAATGTACTAAACTTCTCGGTTCAAGAAACTACTACCATAGTTGCAAAAGATCGGCTCATCAAGAACCAACGCCGCCGCCGTTAACGCTTTCTACAGGAAAGCAACTCGCGTAAGCAATAAATCTGCAAAACATGATCAATTGCACTTTTACCATAAATGTTAATAATAATAATTAGTGTATAAATTCCTTCGTTAATAAATAATATTTTAATCATAAATCTTTAAAATTATGTTGGTTTTTTCTCTCGTTGTAGAAAAAATATGCAATGCGGAAAGTAGCTTTTCCGCTCTTGGCTGCTTACCCGAACTCCGCTGCGCGTCCTTCGTGTAACGGCAGCCGCGTGCCAAATAAGTATCACTTTCCGCACTTGTTAGGAAAATAACTATATCCTCTCCCTGTCTTTTTCCATATTTATCATTTATTTGTTGGTAAAGTATTTATGAATTTTTTAATAAATAATTAATTTCTATGGTGTACAGTTTGTCATTTTCATTAAGGGCATTTTTCTATTATTTTACTATTTTTCTTAATATTGAGTAGTATGATACACGTTTGTTTAGGGCCATTAAAGTTTTATTTTTGGAAAATTGATTAGTGACAATGTTATTTCTTTATTTTGTTGACCATAATTAAAAAAAATCACCCAAGTGTTAAAAGGATTGAAATAAAATATAAAATACAATATTCATAATTTGGGGTAAATATGAAGTATATACAATAGAAGTAGGAAAATACTTCCTTGCTCAAATGGGGATTTTAAGATTTTTCGAAGGTTCCCTGGCTATGGATATAATATACTTGTGCCATTAAAGATTTTTTTTTTTATTTTGGGACAGTCCACGAAGGCTGATGCCTAAGTACTAACGTACAGTGGGTGTCTTCAGTGTGGTGAGAGGGAGTTTGTTCACACGGGACTTAAATTTTTGGAGATTGGAGACTATGGAACCTGCGGGCAGCAGGTTCTATAGTCTTGACACTCTAGGGATAAAGGAACGAAGAAAGCGGGAAGTTCAGGGCCTCTCTTACTGAACTGTAAAAGGATGCATAAAAGTTGAACTACGTGTTGCTCTGTTGGGAGCTGCCGAAGAAGAAATTATACTGGCCAACTCCTCTGAGCAGAAGCCGTAAAAATACCTATAGAAGAACGACAGATCCCCTACAGCTCGACGGTGGGCAAGAAGAGAAAGCCTTTCTGTAAGCGTTGGATCATTAATAAGTCGAACGGCTCTTCTTTGAATGGAGTCCAGAATGCTAAGTTTGTAGGGGACGCCATTCCCCGAATGGAAAATATTCTAAAGAGGTCTGATTTGGGATACATACAGAGGTACAAATTGGAAGAAGAAAATATTTTCTGGCTCGAAAAGAAACCCAAACTTTTTTTAAGCTGCCGAAGCTTGAATAAAATGTGTTTTTGCCCCTTGAGGTTATTCCAAAAGTAACGCCGACAAGATTAAACGATTTTTTTTTCTGCAGAACTTTTGGGCCCTCATATGTAAGGATGAGCATTTGGGGGACTTTTTTTTTCGACAGGGAAATGTGTTTTCAAGGCATTAAACTGAACAAAATTTTTGGCGCTCCAATCAAAGATAAGTTTGAGTCTTTGCAAAAAAATATCTGCATTTACCTGCGCTTGTTTTTCCCAAAACAGGGTACACGGTGACTTAAGAAATTGAATACTAGAGTGGGGGTCTATCGTCAGCAAAATAGAATGGGATTGATTGTGGAAGAGAGAAGATCGTTAATGTGTAAAAGAAACAGCGTGGGTGCCAGCACTGAGCCCTGGGGCACCCCAGCATTAATTTGGTAGAAGCTGGAGGAATGACCATCTACACTAACTGATATACGTCGATTAGATATTAGATTAGATATTTCTATATTAGTCCGGGGTTGTTTTCTAAATCAAGCTTAAATACTGGCTGGACAAATTAAATATTAGAGTGAAGAATACTATCGTCAGAAAGACAATGAATGGAATTGATCGAGAAATAAGAACGTTGATATAAAGAATTTATACAATGCATATTGGTACATAAGTTTAATTTTTCGCTCTAAAATAAAAGCGAAAGTATTCACTTTTCGCATGCTTGTAAAATTTAACATTTTTACATGGTATTAAAAATTTCAAGAAAAAACATATTACAATCTGGACTTGACGTGCATATTCTTTAACAAAATACCAACAAAATAAAATATAAATGTTAAACTGATCAGCTTGTTTGATTAAGCCGCATATTTGAGGTTCGATAGTTAGTTACCTGTTTAACTAATTATCTATTATAGCG
>JAHBCN010026119.1:0-10908 GCA_019359885.1 Listronotus oregonensis | reverse complement strand
GAAAAGCCCCATGATTTGCTTTTTTCACTTTAAAATCATTATTTAAAAAAAGGGCCTATTTTTTAAATAACGCGCCATGTCTCTGTTAAATAAAGCATGTTTCAGGGTGTCAACACTGTCAAAAGCTCGGGATCACGGGGTATCTCTAGCGCGAGTCCCCCTCGTTTTACAGTGTAGTCCCCACAAAGGGAGGTGGAGTCAAAAAACGACCGACCTGCCCCGGGGCTGACATCTGTTGGTACACCGACGGCTCCAAAACCAAGGACGGTGTTGGTTTGGGGAATATATGGACGAGGCCGAGGGGCAGAGTTTTCCTTCGGCCTGGGCCCCCCGCAATATTTCAAGCGGAAGTATTTGCTATTGAGATGTGTGCTAGATCGCTGGTTGAATGGCACTGTACAAAAAAGACAATTAAAATATTCCCCGTAGTCAAGCAGCTCTTAATTTTTCCACTAAAAGATCCCCCTAGCGAAAGACGCCAGTGCCGCATGTGCATAGGGGGGGGACGAATCGGGAAACATATTTGCGTCCCCGAATGGCACGACTAAGATTCGCAATCCTCGGCAATGACACCTTGCCCCCGGGGGGGAGGTAAAAGATCTCCCCCCCAACAGGACCCGGTTTATTAAAAGTCTGGACCGGGTGGGAGAAATATAAAAGGATGTGAGCTGGGGATGCGACATCAAAACCCAAAAACTTCGATGTTAAACACCGATGGCAACATCGAAACCTGACCATCGATGGTAACGATATATCGAACATAAAAACAACATCGATGTTTTTCAAACGTCGATGGTGATGCGATTTTTTCGTTTTTTCAAATTAACATTATTGGCATCCGTTTTACCTCCAACTCCAAAAGAGCCGCGACACTATGTTTTTTTGGCGGGTGGTTTTGGGCCCCGGAATTAAAAAAGATTCATTATCAGGGGTGGCTAATTATTTTTCCCCCAAAAAAAAAAATTAATGAAAAATTATATTGATTAATTACATAATATAATTCAATAATATTAATTATATTAATTTTGTCAAATAATATTAATTCTAATAATATAGGTTTTTAGTTGTTATAAAAAATTGCAGGGTATGAATAAATAATGTGCGAATTAAAGTTTCCCAAAGCATTTTTAACGTATTTTTAAAAATTTTTACTTTTTTAAAAAGACATCTTGATCCTTATATAACATATAATTATTACTTATTTATAAATAAATGGGCAAAACCTTTATATCTTTACCAAACTTTGATTCAAAGAAAGACACATCATAAAATTTTTGGTATATCCTTAAGATTATTTGTTTTTATAACATTGTTTTTTTACCTTTGCAAAAAATATCGATGTTTGGGAAAGGGAACATCGATGTTATCGTCGATGTTTTCCCATCCCGACCATCGATGGCAAAAAAACGATCATCGTCAACCAACCATCGTTTTTTTTAGACCATCGATGAACATCGCGCATCCCTAGTGTGAGCCACAATGGACCGATTGATCGCGGTGGTTATCCCCCTCACTTTAAACCTACCTACCTACCTACCCTCTGTATATTATTTGGTCGCTTCAGTCGTGTTAAACTTTCCCCCCTCCCTCTTTCCAAAACACTAAGTAAAAAAATAATCGTGGTACATACCCGTTTAGAGTATATTCTTACAATATTTAAGGAAAATTAGAATCCACTATTGCATAAAGCGTCGAAGTTTTAAGGTTTTTAGAGTGTTTTTGTTATTAATTTTTGATGTTGTCCTGTATACAACTTAGTAGCTTAAACTTTTAAGCAGCACCAATTTATATAATTTACAGGCATGCTTAGTTATTAATATTTACGATTAACTTACATATTAGAACTTAACAATAAACAAAGAAATACTTTCAGTTAACGAGATATTGATAAGTATAGTATAAACGTATTCCTGATAAAAAATTGTCATGTTAATTTTATTCTAAACACGGTAATTTGGTCTTTAGGTTCGTGTCTCAAAAAATAATGACCATGTGTACCCCCAAAATTATTAGATATAACAATAGGGGCTGCATGATGGTTATCTTAAGTAAATATTTCACGAAATCCAAATATAATAACCTGTGTAAATATCCCCATTGATCTTCCCCTTGTAAACGGATTTAATTGAAAAAAAGGGATTAATAAGGGGGGAAAATGCTTTGTTGCTTGCTTAACGATAACTTTTAAAAAATTTACGAACCTTGATTAAGGTACATCATCATTTGTATATATGTCGCAAGAGTTTTTTGTGATTTCAGACATTTATAAAACCTGTACATTGTTATGGATCGCTCAAAGTATACCGTGTTAGCTCTTGCCTTATTATGGAGTATACCTGCCGACAGCAATAAAACTGCGGATAGGTAGGTATTAAAGGACAGAACATTGTGGACGGACTTTAAAAATAAAAGTTTATAATTTATTGTTTATTTGGGTAAGTATAATCTTAAAATTACTTAAAGAAATTAAATATTTCAAAGTTTTAATAATTTATAACTGCATTATTATACATAATTACTTTTTTAATCTAAAATCTAAATTTAATTTTTTTCACTCCCAAATATTATTGAATTAATTACAATGGATTTATTTTTTTTTGGATGAAATGTAAAATTAAATTTTTATAATGTGCTGTAGTGAATTTTTAGCCTTAACTGGTATATTATAATTACATTTTTTATCGAATTTTTTACACTGGGACTTAATGGTGAAAATTTTCTGCTCTGATCTTTGATTTTACTTGGTTCCACAAATGCTCTGGGGGGTTAAACATACAAAAAACAAAGGAAGCCGTAAGACATTTCCCCGCCTTTCACCAAATTATCAAAAATATTTTTTTTAATTGCATATGAATTTAGGACTTCCAACAATTCAAAATAAATATCATTTTCTAACAAATTTCCATTTCTTTTGAACTTGATAAAGCTGGCCCTTTGGCTTGGATTGGTTATCCTTGACAAAAACACTTTGTTTGAAATTTTTTTAAAAGATTTTTTTGAAACCATTTTTTAAAAAAGTTCTGCACTTGTATCCTCATGATAATCCAAGCTGAACCCTTAATTTTTTTTGCGAAAACAGCAAGAGTTTGGGAAAAATCAGTCTTCTAAACCAGCGTGTATTATGGTAATGCGTTTTCCTTTATTTAAAGGTGCTTTCGTCTGACAGTTTTGCTGGAATCCCCACCCTTTGGATACTGTGTCGTGTATCAACCATTTTATAAGGTAAATTATGGATCTGTTTTCTAACCAATATCTTTTTATTCTTGAAGGTAAAAAAATTAAGTGCTTCTTACGATTCCATTACTACTTGCTTTTGTCTTTTTTGCGGTATTTAAATCCCATTTTACAAACAACTTAGGAGGGTGGCCCTAATATTTATATTGGTTTCGTCTTCGTCACTTCTTTTTCAGTTTTTCAAGGTAGAATAAATTGCTTTCTAAAGACAATATATTTTTTTATTACCCCGATCCTATTGTCTATACGATGAGTTAAAAAAAACACTACGTATTTTTCTTTTTTTTAATTCTTACTAATAATAATTTCTTATATGATATTGGGTTTTTAAAAAAAACAGGTTTCTTTTAAAGCTTCTTGTTTAATTAGATCTCTACGTTAAATTTCATACACTTTTAAACCTTTTTTCATTAAGAAAAATAAATTTTTACGCGACATAGATATTTTTTAAAAAAATTTTTTTAAACCCCCGTAAAAAAGGTTTTCCCCGCCCTTTTCCAAAATATTTATATCCTTGGGTTTAAAACTCAAAAAAAACCCCGGCCCCCCCCCCCCTTTTAACAAATGGGTTTACCCAATAACAATAGGTAATAAAATTTAAAAGGTTTTTTTGGGGTATGGCCCCTCAAAAGCCAAACAATCTTTGAGACAGCTATCTTGGTTTTAGTAAAACAAAGCTTAGTGTCCCTTTTTTGGACTAGTAAAATTTGGTTATTTTAGGGAAAGTCCATTCTTCTCTTGACGAATTGTAAGACCTTAGGATTGTTATCCAGCTTCGCCTTTGCCATTTTAGTTTTTATTTAATATTTCCGTACAATGTCATAGCTTTTAAATAATACTTTAATAAAAGTACCCAAATTTATTTTTTTAAAATCCTTAAAACAAGTACAAGTACTCGTTAAAAAATCCCTTTTCCCCAAAAAAAAAAAGTAAAATCTACAAATTTTTTGGGGGAAAACAAAAATTTAAATAAACCAAGGTAATGAAGTAAAATTAAAGTACTGAAATCAAGTATTTTATTTAAAAACCTTTTAGTAACATTAGGGTTAAAGCCTAACATGTATTTTGCCAAAAAAATTGTATACTTTATAATTTAACGTATACCACCCGTTGTCTTTATTGTAATGTTGTATTAATTTTTTAACAAATTTTTTTTTTAAAAATTTTTTTGGGGTTTGGGGGGCCAAAAATTTTTTAATTAATGAATGATTTTTATTTTTTTTTTTGAAACCTTATACCCCCAATTCTGTGATTAACCCAATATTTTTGTAGTTTTTCCCCCTTTTAAAAAATCATTTTTTCTTTTTTTCCCAACAAAAAGGTTTTAAACAATCGCCCCAAGTCATAAACCTTTAAGTATTATAAGTATTAATTAAAACAAGTTGGTTTCGTATTAAAAAAAATAATAAAGCTGGAAGAAGAAGTTGAAGAGAAAAAAGGGGCGAAATATATAGATTGTGAAATAAAATTTTTAAACTAGTTTTTATACAATATTTTGATGTTTCTTAAAGAACCTATAATATTAAAGGTTTTTAAAAAATGGTCATTAAAAATTAATTGAGCTATTGTATCGAAAAAGTCGGGCGATCCTCTTGTTTTAACCTGTTTCGCATTATTAACGTAAAAAAAATTCGTACTTGATTGTTTCTTTTTAATCAATACTTTTATTTACTGAATGATTTTTTACTTCAAGTACATCGAATACTTTCAGTGCTTAAAAAATACTTTAAGTAATTTAATTAGTAAAATTTAAGAAAAAGTTTAAGTATTTTGTTAAAAATTAATCAAGTAAATCAAGTACTTCCAATAAAAAGTATTGAAAATAAAATAAAACAAAGAAAAAGATTCTAGAAAAGCAAATTTTACTTTAATACTGACTTAACCCCGGCATTTTTAAAATTTAAAACTTTTGTTAAATAAACCATTCTCTAAATGGAAAATTTTTCCAATTTTTAAAAATAAGTTAGCATTTTATCTTTTCCTTTTAAGGGGGTTTAAATAACTTTTTTAAGGAAACTGATTTTGTGCCCGTTATAATTTAAACCAACATGGTGTGAATTCTATTGGTTTAAAGCGGGTTTCAGTTGTTTCAAAATTTGCACTTGAGGTCTATTTTTTATTAAATAGAAATACCCTTCAAATTTTTAATGGGTCAGACCGATCCAAAAAAGGCAATGTTCCCGCGGGACCCCCGGTTACCGGATATGCTTGAAACAAGCTAATATCTTCTGGCAACCATAATTTAAATAAAAAAAAAAAAAAAAAAAAAAAAAAAAAAAAAAAAAAAAAAAAAAAAAAAAAAAAAAAAAAAAAAAAAAAAAAAAAAAAAAAAAAAAAAAAAAAAAAAAAAAAAAAAAAACCCCAAAACAGCTTCAATGCTCCCGACAGGACTCCTGCGCCTTACAAGGAGGACTATTTTGCAAATTGTAAACAATAGCAAGATCACCATATACTCAGCTCGGCGAGTATGGAATAATTTAAATAAAAGGAATACATTAATTTTAAATTTTTTTATCACCTATAATCGACCGAACCCTGCGCCAACCTAAAAACCTGTTAAAACGTCAAAAAAAAAAATGGCCAAACTGTTTCTAGCGGGAATGGGAATATAGTGGCATTTATTACAAATTAACATAGGTATTAAAAAAGGTTTAATGTGTGAAAAAAATAATTTCTTAATATGTAAGATACTGGATTGTAAAAAAAAATCTTATATAAAAATAATGCAAAGCTAATACTAAAGGAGGTGTGTTACTTATAAAAAGTATTTATTACTATTAAAATAATTGGTATTTAACAAATTATTGTTATTTTGTCAGTGTAATAGCAATCCTTGTGTCTGTTGGTTTATTGTCTTGTCTCGCAACTTATCTAAACAACCTTTTTTTAAAATAATAATTAATTAAATAATATTGTTGTAACCACAAGTAAAGTAATACAAATTTATAGTGTATATAATATTTACCCTTTAATATGCTTTGTTCTTCATGTAAATATCCCAGCCATAGCTTTTACCTACCCCTATACGAGCTCAGGAAACTTATTAATGAAGCTCGAATAAAAACCATTTTAATGGCCATTAGAAGGTAACGTGGTTGTTAATATGAATGCCTAATAAGACTAATTAATATGAGTGTGTCTGTTTACCCTACAATTTTTTTCTCTAATGAGCATGACAAAATAAATAAATTATTATGCGAACCTCCTTAAGTTTCTTAGCGTGTTTTTATTAATTAATAATTTAAGGTATATTACAGGTTTTAATTTCGTAGTAAACATGTAATTAGCATTATAAAATTATGATATTTAATTACACTTGTTCTTTTATTTTTGTAAACTGAAAGGTTGTTCATTAAAAAAACCTTGTAAAATATAATTATTTTAAAAATTATGACAACAATGTTATAATTAAATGACCCAACAATATATTTAATGCTATAGAAAATGAAAGTCATTAAAATTTTTGTTATTATGGCATCTACCTTTTACTCAGTTCTTTAACTGCGCTGGTGTCAAAGTTTATTGACCTGGTATTGTAGACATACACGGACTAAATTGAACACTCATAGATTCTTATACACTGACTGAAATTTTCATGCATAAACCCTACCCTAATAAATGCTCGTGAGCAGTTCGCAAAATGTTCTTAACCTCTCCGACCTCACTGTCCATGTCAAAATATAACATACAGTCTAGAACCGTTTGGTATCTATATATGTAAAGTTAAGCAATTTGTTGGAAAACCAAATATAGATAATTATTAACCGACCAAAGGTCAATTTTTGGCAGAAGACAAAGCCGATTTGTCGGCTTTTGCCACCACCATCGGGCGAAGTTAAAGGCAAAAATTTGATCAACATTGAAAAAAAAATACAATCATTGAAAAAAGACAATACGAAAAAAAATATTCCTGCAGATAAAGATAATGCAACAGTAATAATAGAATCTGATTGGTATAATAATAAAATAATGTCTCTTTTAAATGATGGTGATTATACAAAAATAAACAATGATCCAACCGAATCTATAGATATACAAATTAAAAAAAAATTAAAACAGCTTTACAGATAGGAAAAGATTTTCACTTACACACCATAACAGTAATACTCCACATTTTTATGGAGTACCAAAAATACACAAACCAGATATACCATTACGTTCCATAGTACGTTGTATAAACTAATAATTAAATAGTTATTTTTGAAATTTTTAATATGGAAGTTGGTAATTAGGCTTCTGATTACCAAGAAAAATAGAAAGTGAAAGTCTTTTTCAAACTTTATCCCCTGAGGGTTTAAAAAGGGAAAAGAAAGTATTAACAACCTCCATTCATATTAGGAAATAATAAAAAATAAAATATGATAAAATAATAACAGCTTAATCGCACGATGGATCGTGTGTGGTGGAAGATAGAGCTTAAATAGCGTAATGTTATATGATTCTGGGAAAGGAGGGCAATATCCCGGAAGAATGAAAAAGAAACAAAACAGCCAAAATTGTGTAGGCCACGCGGGCGAAGCCGCAGGCAGAGTGCTAGTGACTGTATGTTTTTATCTCTTTAAGCGGTTTAAAAATAAGAAAATCATATAGTGATAAATTCAGAAGATACGGTTGATCTGGTTAAATTGAATGCATTTTTGGGGTTTGGAAAAGGAGAATAAAACCGGGGGTCCTTAGTTTGAACGGTTTCTTTTTTTTTTAATGCAGGTTTAATTTTTTAAGTAGGCGAAAGTCAAGGTAATGGGTTATGAATGGCACGTCTTTCTCACAAAAAATCAGTTAAAAGAAAACCCTTGCTATCACAGAAGGTACTGAGCCACAGTCGTAAAGTGGTAAGGATAACGGTAGGTCAACTAACAGGACATTGCAAACTCAACAAGCACCTGGAAAGAATAGGCCTGGTGGAGGATAGCCAATGCTTTACCGACTTAGGTTCTTATTTAGAAGTATGTTCCTACGATACACAAATTCCAACCATAATAATTCACTTAAAAAGTACTTAAAAAATTGGTTTTGGTTAGTTGAAAAATTTTGCCGTTTATATAGGTTTTAAAACCTAATTTACGCCAGATAAAATTCAAGTTGAAAACATTTAAAATACAAATAAGAGGTAGATCTTTTTGTTTTTAAACAGCACTTATTTAAATCGCAAATTAGTATTTTTCACGCGATGCTGGGTAAAAATGGAGAATTTTTGGATATGTTTCCTTAAAAAGTCCACCGTAAATGGAAAGTTTAATAAAAAATTTAGATTTTTGTTAAAAGGGAATAGTTTAAGAAATCACAGCAACACTATAAGACATTCAAAACTTTCTAGTTTCCAATTTCTTTCCTTGTTAGACTTTTCTTCTTTTAGGCTTTTTTGGGACGACTTGGCATAGAGATGCCTTTTAACCGTCGTTTAAACAATAAAACCTAAAAAAAATAAACAACGATCTTTAAAGGTTTGTTGCTTGCGTAAAATTATGTAAGTAATTTTAAAGAACATAGCCCTTAAGAAGTAGTATGTTTTACTTAATATTTTCTTAAATAATCCGAGGATTTCATTAAACTTATAAACCGGTATATCTGTAAAATCACTGAAATGATTAATTTAGCAAATAGAGCAAACAAATTTTTAAATTAAAAATACTTTTTAGGTTCAAGCTTTTCAAAGATTCTGCCATCGATTGGGACATTTTTGGCGTCGCTTTATTTCCCGTTTTAAATAACGCAGTTGAGTCACATTTACAGAACTATTATTTCCTTCTTATTTTTTTAAAAGAAATGGGCGTTGAAAATTTAAAGTAAAATACTATGTACAGTTGTGTGCATAAAAAAGTCGTACAAGGTTTGTAAGGGGGAAAAAACCCGCCTATGATTTTCCCCGATTTTGTTAAAAAGTAGTACACGTATACATCAGATTTTGTAATTTTTCCGAGAAGTTTTGTGGAGACTTTTACAACAATATAATTAGTTTTTAGACTGCTACAGGGCTTAGGACTATTTATATAAAATTTGTTTAGTTTTTTTTTTTTAAAAGAGAACGATGTTCTTTAAATAGGGGTTTTTTCCCTTTCCGCTGTTTTTTTTGTATACCCTGTATTTTATCCTAATTTTTAAAAAAAAATAGTTTCCGCCCCATTATTACAAAAAAAAAGTTTTTTTTCCTAAAATGTCAAAATAATTATTTATTTTTAAAATAAAATGAAATATTTATAATACATAATAATTATTATAATAATTAAGTCAATAAAAAAAACTATATCAGATTTCGTCATAGCACCATTTTTTCTATTAATTTATTTAGTCTTTGTTGGAAAAGATGTATAAAGATTTCTTATGAGATCGGGATCTTTTCAGTTCCCCCCCCGGGGTTTTTTTAATAAAGTTTAAGTCATCCCCCTTTTTTTTGTTTTAAAATTAACTCTATAGATTTTTTTAGTCATAAGACCCCAAACATTTTCCTAAATATTAATGTCGGGACTTTTTTTGCGCCACATTAGTCTCTCTATTTTTGCTGTTCAAACATTCTGTTATGATTGCTGCATTGTGGACCGGGCAATTATCTTTTGGTTTTAAAATTTTGATCGGGGGAAAAGTTCTAAACACTTGGTAATATGATATTTTCCAAAATATTCCTGTACGAATAGCTTAAATCTTTCATTAATAGTCCAGCACAGCCCATTTTCCCCCAGAGCTTAACCAAGCCCAAACATTTATCGAAAATCTACCGGATTTTTCGAATTATGAATGAATTCTTTATTAAATCTTGTTCCTCTTGGCCTGTATACTCTTATATGTCCCCAAAAAATGACTGGAAAACTTTTTTTCCCCGGGGGAAAACACCGTCTTGTAAAACATAACTATTTGAGCTTTTTTTAAAAAATTTTTTTTCTGTGGCATTCAAATTTGAGAGAAAAAAGTTAAACGCCCGTTAACTGAAAAAAAAATTTTACAGTTTGCCCACTTGTCAAAAAAGAAAGTTTAATTAAGCCTGATTTAACATAGCCTTTAATTGCTGTATGACCTTTTGATCTAACTGTACACTTATCCTATTTATATCAAGATATGATTTTAACGATGCATGTTAAAAATGTTATTTCTATTCCAAACAAGATTGTATCATTTCTAATAAACTCGATTTTTTGTCGCACGAACTCTGTCAAACCCTAATAATGTTTTCTTAACTCGGGCAATTATAAATTTTAAGGTAGGATTCACAATAAACTCGTAGCTTTAAAACTCCCCTTTAAAGAAACAGTCTAATTAGCATTTTGCGATTTTGATGAGAAAATAAAGCAAAGGTAGCGTGTAACTAGACTTTAATTAGTTTCGCGATAACTGACTCACCCTTTTTTGGGGGGAGAGATTATTATTGGTTGATGCGTTTTGCAAGGGGAAAAAAAAGCTGGGGATAAAAATTAAATTAATTTATTTACATAATATGATATGTGCATGTACCGGGTGTCCAAATAAGAAAGGACACCGGCTGTATCTTGGATATGCACATCGTTGAGGGAAAATTATTTTTAGTAAAAATGACAAAGAGAAATAGCTCTCTTGGTTATTCTTTTATTTTTAAAAGACTTATTTAAATCGCAAATTAGTTTTTTACGCGATGCTGGGTAAAAATGGAGAATTTTTGGGGGTGATTCCTTAAAAAGTCCACCGTAAATGGAAAGTTTAATAAAA
>JAHBCN010026118.1:0-10784 GCA_019359885.1 Listronotus oregonensis | reverse complement strand
GAAAGCAAAAGCTCGGATTGGAGTACATACACCCGAAGAGATTATCCAGTTTGGGCAAGAAGATCTTAAAGTATTTCCCCGATATGTTGGCGGACAAACCTTTTTTTTTTGGAATGAACCTACGAACGTAAGTAGTTTTAAAAAATTATTCTGGATTTATATACAATTTTGTGGAAAAGTTAGTAGTATTTTATCGTATTATTTTGTTTTTTTTAAACCCAAGAATTATCGGTTATTTTGGGGGTAACCATATCGACGGAAAACTTGTGAATGACATTAGCAAGTTCTCTACGATTCTATGGTTGATAGGTACATTTGCCTTTTAAGGTCCGAATCACAAGTGATAATTTTGGGAAAAAGCATAACTATATGATCGCCTTAATTTAAAATACCCTTTTTTTGGTGACTTGTACTACAAAATATTTGTTGGTAAATATCGCTACTAGTTAGATATTGATTATTATAGTTTGCAACACCTTACACTCATATCAAGATCACAGCGTTGAATTTGATCCAGTCTATCTGTAGATATAAAAACTTAAATAATAACCACGATATCTATTTTTTTAAAAATTTTTTTTAAAAAATATAACAAAGGGAACAAAGATTATTTAGAATAAAAGTAAAGTTTTTAACTGCTATTTGTTCCTCTTTAAAATTTTTTTCCAAATTGTTATAGAAGTTTTCGTTTATTTTTTAGAATCCCTGAAAAGACCAATAAAATTTAATGGAGCATATCTTATACCTAAATTTACATTTTACATGTGAAAAGTGACTTTTATGTTAACTGCAGAACCCAAATTTTAAATTGTATCATAATATCGGAAGTATTTAAATAAATACTGGTGTTGCAATAAAAAGTATTGTAACCTAGGTAAATATATAAGTTAAATAATAGGTTGGTATTGGTAAGTTTACCATATTGGTTTTTTTAAATATTTTCGGTGTTTTATATTTCCTTTTCAAAACCACCGCATTTAACAAAAAATTATTTATTAAATAAAAAAAACCAAAAATCCAATGAATCATGCGAGACTTTTTTTGGGGCTTTTTAAAGGGGGTTTATTTTAAAATCGTTAATCAAGAAATTTATTAACAGTTCTTAAATGGGATATATTTCTACACTTTTTAAATAAAAAGTACTTTAATATATACAAATTTAAAATGGGAATGCAAAGTGAATGAAAATTCTAAGGAAAAGATTTGTTTCTGTTACCATTTTTTAAATTTTTTTTTTTGGGTATGACCTGATAATATTTTCGGCCTTTATATATTTTAGAGCTTAGAATGATATTTCCATTATAATTGCTTCATAATATAAGCTTATTTTATTTAACAAAAAAAAAATTTTTTTATTTAATTTTTTTAAAAAAATTTAATTTTTGCTTGATGTTGTGGTCTTCCCCTTAGCCCAAATTTACTTTCGGACAAGGAAGTTGAAGGGCTCTCCGTGCCATGACTGAATCTCCAATTTTGGGCGGGCCCCGCCAATCGTATGAAAGAACGTTGTTTTGCTGATTGGGATGATATTTGCAGGTAAGATTTATACCATCAACGGAAAATTTTAAAAATCCAGAAAAAAACCCTTTTTTCACAAAATTTTTTTCATTCAATCTGCATTTTCACAAAATCAAAAATTTAGAAAAAAAAATTTAAAAATTTAAATATATAACTGATGCTTTTACAAGTGGTAAATTTATAATTTTAACATTTTTAAATCGTACTGATGTGTACAAATGATTCTGTAAATTTGATTCTGCAAATTTTTTTTTATAGGAAAGTAGTTACTTTCTTCTTAACAAAAACATATCCTTAATGAAAAGTTATACAATAAATGTCAAAGGATAGTGTAAGTCGTGTTTGTGAGCTGTTTCCCAAAACGTATAAGGGGATTTCATGTAAAATAAGTCGGTGGTGCCTTATAGTGACTCCCATTTTCCTCACCGGGCATATTGAAAAAGGACATTTGATCCTATATTTCAGCTTCAAAAAAAAATGTCCCAATTTCTTATCTTTTTTTCCCTTTCCTGGGTTTCGACATGAAAGGTGCTGGCCTAACTCACATTTCACTTCGATTTTTATACTTCTGGCTTTTAATTTTTAAGCGTTTTTTTGGTCGAAAAATACTTGGGCCTTCATTTTGTGGACCTTATTTTCATACTCCAATGTAAGCAAACATATAAGTATATCGACAAAAAGGGTGTAGAAGTTGGCATTTTATTTTCCAGTTTTAATAATAGATCTTTTTTTTTGCAGTTTATTGATCACAAACACTAAAGGTTTAAATATCTTTTGAGGATACCCGAATGATATGTTAAATTTTATATTTAAAACAATTGTATAGAGCTCGTATGAAACAGGATAATAATAAATTTTTTGTCTTGATATAGTTCATACATATTTGCAATATTAGGCCTTTTACATAAATAAAGGCGATTTTTTTTTTGATGCCATAATGACTTTTGCAAATATTTTTTTTTTTTTTTAATCCCTTGTATTCCAAAAATGCCTTGTAGTACACATCGTTTTCAAAATTACATTGTCATATATGACGGAATACATTATCGTTTGCTTTTTTTTGTGTCGAATATTAAAAAAACATACCCCTTCTTTAAATTGGTATAAAGGTTGAGAAGAAGACCTAAAAAAATGATCTTATTAGAGTTGTATTAGTCGTTGTCGCTGTTTCATAAACAGTAGAAAAATTTTTTTCAGATTCTGGAGGCTATTCTGTTTCCTGCTCGTTAGAGGACTTGGGTCTTACCAACTTATTTTCGTTATCTGGACATTAAAAGGGAAAATGAAAAGTTACTTTTTTTCAATAATATTTAGTTTTTTATTCATTCCATTATCATTTAAACTATTTGCAACCCTATTCCAAATTGTATTTCTATAAATACAATTTAAAAGACCTCAACTGACGACCTATGACATAATACATTATCATAATACCCTTTTTCCAACTGGTATGAACGATGATAAGTAGATTTAACAGATGGTCTTATCAAAGTTGTATCAGTCGTTGTCCTATTTCATTAGGAATTGGAAGATTTTTTCGACTCTGGAGGGTTATAAAGAATATGTAAGTACAATAAATTATCTTCTTAAAACCGAAAGTTACGAAAATATTTAATAAATTATTACTATTTGAATTACTTATAGATTTGCAGCTTCGTAAAATATATAGAAATAAATAAAACTGATTCCATGCGTCATGAAAATAAGTTAAGCTCCTAAAAAAAAATTAAAATTATATTAAATTACTGTTATTTTACACTTTTCGCCAACGTAAAAAATTACGGGAAATATTAAAATACTACACTAGATTTAAAAACAAGTGAGCGGGACAACTTTAACAGACGCTAACCTAAGAAAAGTTGTTTTTTCATGTACGGGTGGGCCAAATTGGGCCTTTTAAAGGGGAAAACTAACATTTTTAAAGGAGATATATGAAAATTAATGTCGGTGTCTGGACTCTTTTGAATTAACATAATGGTAAAAACCGCACATCGATATCTTTTACCTTTTTTTGAGTTACAGGGTTTTTTTTAAAAAAGTGCATTTTTTAAAAAAATCGCTGTAACTTTTTTGCAGGAAAATTTTGAGTTTCTGTAAAAACATTTCCAAAGCAACTTTTACGTAGAATTTAATGTTGTAAATATATTTTTTTACAATCAATAGTTTAATAGTTATTAAAAGAAAAATCGATTTTTATATGGGACACCCTGCATATTTTTGAATAATTGAAAATAACTTTAAATTACCTTTCCAAAAAAAATAGCACACTTAATATTTTATAAAATGAAACTTATATTTACAATGAATGATGTCGATTTTTATAACAATGTAAACTATATTTAGAAAAAGATTGACAAATAAAATATGAAAAACACAATAAAAAGTAATAAACCAGCGCAAGAGATTTAGCTAAAAGGAGATGTTCGAATTGTCGATCGGTCTCTCTTATGCACAAACGGCACCGTTTCCGGACATTTCTTGCAGAATTCATCAATTCAAGAGGGTGAGAGATGCAAACCCTTGCACAACCGCTACTTCTAATTCTCGTCTAGAACTTAGGTAATTTAAAAATAAGGTCCTTCGGTCTTTCCCAAAGATGGGGAAACTCCATGGGCGTTAAGTCCGGTGACCTCCTGGCTAACGGATGGGCCCTTGGTTATATCAATTATTGTCAAAGTTATCTGCTAAAAATTACTAATAATTTCAGGGGGTTGTAAGGGGGTTCTTGCTGGAAAATAGTTTTCCTGTTCCATTAGAAAGGGTCATCAATGAAGGGTTCTTTTTTGCCTTAAAATTTCAAATATCGTTGAGAGGTAGGGTACCATCATAAATTAACGGGCCAATAATCCTACCTCTAAAAATACCCCAGACATAAACCCCAAATCTTCCTTGCTTTTTTTTAAAACTCGACTACTGAATGAAAGGGTTTGTTGCCCAAGTATTCGAGTTATAGCGGTTTAAAAATACCGGCACTGCTTATATACGCTTCGTCAATCCAAATACAATTCAGTGGGAAATCCCCAGTTAATTTCAAAAACCGCCGACAAAATTTGGGCGTTCAAAATTAAATTCTAAGATGATTACTTTTCTGGTCCTGTATGGTTTTATTTGTACTTTCTTTAAATTCTCTAACATTAGTTCTTGCCAGTCCTGTTAACATTTTCAATTTTTCGTGTTGACGTTTTAGGATTTATTTTGAACGGCTCTAAAACTACTACCTCTTCTTTCCTTATCCCTATTTGTTATATACCTTTTTTAAAATTTTTTTCTCAAACTGGCCATATTTAAGGTTGTGTGAATCTTCCAAAAATATCTTAAAAGGTTGTCTTCTTTTGGATTTGGTTTGGTATAAATTGCTTTGCTTCTGGTTTTCTCCCCGGCTTTACAAACTATCTATCCCCTTTTTTCATAATTTTCAAATTTCATTTTAAATCTATTTGAAAGATTTATTAAATTACGGCGTGTTTACAGCCAAAAATCCTTTGACAATTACCAATAAGCATTTGTTTTCTTATCTGGCCGCGCCCGCTCAAGCCCTTTTCAAAAGTAGGCGAACGATTAAAAACTCTTTATTCCGAAGAGAACTCAAAACAATATTAAGTGTGCTATCTTTTTTAGAAAGTAATTTAAAGTTATTTTCTTATTCAAAAAATATACAGGTTGTCCCATATAAAACATCGATTTTCTGTTAATAACTATTAAATTTGATTTTAAAAAAAATATATATATATTTACCCATTAAATTCTACGTAAAAAGTTGTTCGGAAATGTTTTTAAAAACCAAAATTTTCCAGCAAAAAAGTTAGAGCGGTTTTAAAAAAGCCGAAAAACACCCTGTAACTCAGAAATGGTAACAGATATCGATGTGCGGTTTTACCATTATGTTATTGACGAAAATTGGCTCCAGACACCCCATTAGTTTTCATCTATCTCCTTTAAAAATGGGAGTTTTTCTTTAAAAATGCCCTTTTGGCCCACCCTTACAATCTGTCACAAACATAAATACTTAAGACAAAAAGGACCATTTCTCATGGTTTTTTGCCAAACCGGTATAAAATTGGGTATTGTGTAACTGGGCCAAAAAAATGAAGTTTAAAAACGGTCCTTTGGAAGACGTTATCTTAATTTACTGCAATTTGGTTTCAGTGTTACAAAATATGGTTCGATACATATGAAATGTTTTCTCGCTTTGCGGCCATAAATATTATTGGTTTAACAAAAAATTAATTTTGAGATTCATGTAAAAGTCTTAATGAAGCAATAATTATTTTTGGGCTCAAATTAATAAATAATTTGAATAGGTTTAATTTTTAGTACTCATAAATAAATACGGTTATAACGAAAGTCGTTAAGAAAATTACTTATCGGTGTTAAAAATCGTAGTTGAATTTTTTTTTTTATTTGTATACATAAAACTGTTGCAAAATTATGATATTTTTGACTAATCAACAGCTTTTGGTAGAATAATATTACTATACTTGAAACCACATGCTTTTCAATATCTTTTTTTTTAGCAGTGTGCAATGTTTTTTCGGTAAATAATTTTGTTGCCTTTGTTTTGTCACTACAATTAATTTTGAGTACGCACGTGGCTCGTTCTGACATGTTTAAAATCGATGAAACTTTTCCCTTAAAAGATTTTCCAAAATTTCCCCCAAAAAAGATTAAAAATCCTTAAAGATTTGAAATATTCTTTTAAGAAAAACCCTAAGAACTTCCAATTAAGACTTCCCAAGCACCCCTACCCAAGAATTAAGACTTCCTAAGATTTTCTAATTACATAAGATATCCGATAGATTTCCTAGATATGGATTTTAAAATTTATAAAAATCGAGTTAAGAATATATAATGCTTCTCTACAGTCCTATGCATCATCAGACTTTATTAGGCATATTTAAATTATAGCAATCTGTCAAATACATTTGGGTTTGGGAAAAAAAGAGAAAAAACTCGAGAAATAACAAATTTAATGATCTTTAAAACCATAATAAAGTGCACTATTTAATTATCATTGCAATTATAAATTTTATGTTTTAAACCTAAGTAACCGATTAGAACTTACCTTTTTAGGTTTCTTAGTGAAAAACCAACAAAGAGTAGATTTTTTTACTAATTTTTGTACCCCGTTTATTTGTATATTTAGAAAGTTGGAAATATTTTTTTGTGTAACTCCTGGAGTATTTAAAAATAAATTATAATCTTTTAAATTTAATGTTCCATGAAAAAGCCTAAATCTGTTAGTTCTAAAAGGTCATTTAAATTTTTACTGTTATCTATACATTCAGGAATGTCCACTTCAGAGCTCGCACATATATCGTCATCGCCAGAAAGGTCATTTTCTTCAGTAATGTCTACATCAAGATCTAATGAATTTGGAGAATTGAATATAATATCTTTGTAAGATTTATTATTTTTTACAGGCATTTTCATTTTTTCGCCAATACTTTTTGCACTGTGTAAAGCACGATTAACTATAATTTTAATAAATTCATCAATCATAAGTGTAAAATCATGTGTTCTGAATACGGATGCACAGGAGTTGTTCACCCATTCAAAGTTAATTGTTTGTGGAAATATAAATTCATCTAATAGTCATTTAAAATGTACCAAATTTTGAATTCTTTGTAAGATGGTAATTAGCTGACGCATACTAAAATTTACAAGAGTTGAGTATACAGTCGTTGAAACGACTGAGCGGAATGTTTGCTCCGGTTGGTGCTGTACAGCCAAGGAACAAAACTATTTTTTCCTTAGTTGGGATCATCTCTATAAAGTTTTATTAAGGAGTGAGCGTTTATTTCTTGAAAGTAACAGTTTACTGAGATAAAGTTTTTAATTTGAAGGGAATTTTTTTTCCATGCTCTCCAAATTCGTAACACAAACACCAAATGCCACATTAAATATATCCGTTCTTTAGTTGAAATATATTTTTGCAAAAAAGACTGCAGTATATTACTAATCAATTTTAAGTATAGTTGTGTTGCTTCGCTTTCAGGAACATCCTTTTCTCAACACTACACACCTACTTTATTACAAATTTTTTCTACCGATAGAAAATTCATTTTTTCTTCGGAATTAATATCAATATAAGATAGAAAGTGTTTATCTTTTCAAATATGCTAAATAAACCTTTAATGATATATTGTAACTTCCAAAGTCTAAGGTTAATGACGTACTTGCTAGACGAGTTTTTAATTTTGTTCCAATTGCATATCTTGCCACACACAAATTTATAGTAGATGGTAATTTTCTACATGTCTCATTGCTTTCAATAACCTTGTATTCTATCTGATAAAAATCCCAATATTTTTATTCCATTTTTTCTCTTCTTTTTTCATGGTATTCCAACCTTAAGAACATCTCTGTGTGTAAATTTTTGGTGTCCTTGCTAATAGGCAAAAACATGGTGCTTTATCAACACAAGGCTGTGCAATGACTACATATGCATATCTACTAGGGTTTTTTTCTTTAAATTGTTTGTATAGATCCATGGCCGAGCTAAAAACAAATTTACTAGTATTCGGCAAACCAAATTTATTAATGGACAAAAAATTTTTTGTTTATGGGACAATATTTAATTACCCTTAATTCTGGTCGCATCTTCCTTTCCAACTGAACCTAAATTTCTTTTTTTAAAAACGCTTTTAATTCGAAAGCCTAATTTACCTTCTTCAAATTTTTAACTCATTTATCTGCCTATTAATTGTCGTTATTGATGGTAATGATGGTTTCAAATTTCCAAAAAATGTTATTCAGTTGATGTGAGCAGCAGTTTATTTTGTCTAAGATAAAATAGTTTTTTGGTAAAAGGAGGTTACGTAATTTTACACCGTTCTTAAACATTAAAGTTTAACAAAAGTAAGTATGTTTATGAAGCTAAGCAGTTAAAATTTTAATAATTATCCGAACAGAAACATTTCACTATTTTTGGTAAATATGTTACAGTAAAAGTCTAAAATTGGTACGGGTAAATTGGATGTACAAAAATTGATAGTAAAATAAAACTCGCGAAAAAAGTTTTTTTATACAATTAAACTTCTGGTCTGTCGATTTTTGTGGTGAGAAGAAGAATAATATTCTTTTTTCTGTTTTAGGCGTTCTGCTAGTTTTAGAGCTGATCTATTGGTATATATGGACCAGGGCCGAAGGGGCCCCTTGTATAAAATCTTTTCTAGCGGGCATACTTGTCAAACTTTTTTAACATGAATCCGCCTATAATATAGAACATATTTAAAAATATATTGTTTGAAATAAACCACTTTTATTCAAAGGATATAATATTTAAGGTATTTTAAAAAACACAGAATAAGTTTTGTTTGTTTAAATAATTATAAGATAGATGTTGTATATACGAAAAAATTAAAAAAGTGAACAATACTTTTAAAAAATCTAACACAGAAAAAGATATTTTTAGAAAAAAGGCCATTTCTTTAATTTACTGTCACAGTATACAGAAACAATAATAAAAAATGCTTTATATAACATATATGTGTTACCAAAAATAAATTTAAGATTAAATTAATAATGTTTAATGTAATTCATGTTTTTTTAATTAACACCTAGAATATGTACTAAATTTTAAATATTTAATTTTAACACTAACACAGCGACCAACAGCGACTGTATCCTTGTGAATTCAAATGCAAATGTGCAAGAAAGGAGGAAATATGCGATAAGATAGCTAAAGATTTCCACAAAATGGTTAAAGCTTTTAAATACAGGGTTAAAGGCATCCTAAAGATTTTAAGAGATTTCCCCAGACTTCCCAAGATATCCTTAAGATTTTAAGATTTCCAAGTTACCCAAAGATAGCCAAAGAATTCCCAAAGATTGCCCTTTAAGTGTACAAAGATCCCAAGACTTCCTGCGTGGTTTACCCCCGAACTATATATAAAACATGCACGACAAAACAAAAAAACTATGCACTGTAGGTATTAGGCACTAGGCCCCCAACCAAAAACGATGCGCAATAAAATAGCGCCTTTTATTAAACATAAAATGAATCGTCTTTAATTCTATTTTTTTATTTTATTATCATGAATTAAAAAATCCTATATTACAGAAAGAAAAAATGAATTTTAAAAGATATCGTATTATTAAGATCCAAAAGTTATTGCATTAGAAAATAGAAAAAGGCCTTGATAGATTTGTAAAAATTAGGTAAAATAAAAAATATATATTGCCCTAAACTTGACTTTTTCCGATATATTCATAAATTTTATTCTATTTAAAACTATTATAATAACGAAAAAATCAAAAAAAAATTTTTTTTTTTCCATATATCATAAAATTGAATAAATTCTTTCTCATTACTCAGAAAAAAATTTAAAATAAAAATTAAGGATGGGTTGCAAAGGAACTAATTTCTAATTTATTAAAAAAAAAAAGGGAAATGGAAAGATTGTTAAAAATTATTTTTATTGATATATTAAAAATTATATGGATAAAGCCCAAAGAAAAACAAATAAAAAAAACCAAAGTAAATTGATCCAAATTAAAGATTTGAAATAAGTGTAACATTTACCCCGTTTCCGGCTTATATATCCACGTAGATGCCCGCATGCATATTATCGATAACGGTCTTTACTTGAAAAAAATTCAACTTTTCTCCTTATATCTCCCCTGTATTCAGCAAGGATGTCTGCCTACGGGGGATTTGAATATTGGTATTAAATAAACACTTTGCAATGGAGAAATCCATCTCACCGATGATGACCTTTCAACCAAATTTTTACCCCTGCTGCCACCCCGTTTGTATCCTTCCACGAGTCCGTCTTTTGAAATTTTGATTTGTTGGGTAAATCCTACTTACCTGACATAGTTCCAAGCATAATATTAATGACGACCTTTAGCTGAAAAAATTCTACTTTTACTTCTTATATTACCCCGAGGGACTGCAACTATTCACCTTTAATGCCAATCACCGATAACAACCTTTCACCCAAATCTTTACCCTTGGCTGCCACCCCTTTGTATCCACCTATAAGTCCGCCTTTTAAATTCTGTTTGGTTAACTGAATACCAACCGTAAAATATTTTCAAGCCTTTCATTGATGGCGGCTTTTACATGAAAAAAATCACTTTCAGCGATTATAACTACCCCCTGAATCCACTAGGGTATCTGCCCCCAGGGATTGTAAATATTAGCGTTGGATGAACATATTGCAATGGAGAAATGCCATAAAAACATAAGGTGAATCCACCCAATAAGGACATTTATTTTTTGCTTGGATATTTTTGCAGTTACCAAGCTTTAAAAGGTGGTA
>JAHBCN010026117.1:0-10804 GCA_019359885.1 Listronotus oregonensis | reverse complement strand
AGAAAAAAAAAAAGATCACGACTTTAAATTGTGTAGTCAAAATTTTTAAGTGTCTAACAAATAAATAAATAATATAAGATTTTGAAAATAAACGTGCCCTTCTTAAAAAATTTTTTTTTACTTTTACTGTTCTTAAATTTTATAAAAATTTTTTTTTTTGTCCTGGCTCTGTTTAGGTTAGGCGGATTTTCGGATAAGCGGGTTTCGGATTAGCGGACTCTAGTGTAAATGTAAGGGGTGCCCAAATAAGAAAGGACGCCGGCTCTATTTTGGGAAACTATTAATCGCACTGCGTTGGAAAAAATTTTATTGAAATAGTGGTCATAAAAGATAGCTGGAAAAAAAAAAAAGGGTAGGTTTTTGCGCATGACGTTTTCACGTGATACCCGGTTATTACGTAGTAATGTGACTAAAAGGATTTTTTCGCGACATACCGTTTTTACCGAACTCAAGACTAGAATTAAGCAACGCCAGTTTGTAGGCAAGGTGTTTGAAAAGTGATCTGTTTGTTTTGTTTTTGGAAAACGTAAACAAATTCCAAATCTCAAAAACCAAAATCGGAAGTTACCTTGAAAATGTAATAAAATTTTTCAATAATGTTTTTTTTTTTAAATATAGGCAACATCAATTTAATATAAACATTTATTAACATGACATTTCCCAAGCACCGGTAAAAAGGTTGTTTTGGGACAGTGCTGCTTTCGTTTAATAAAAATTAAAATAAATCAGGTGTTATACGGCACTTGATGTCTTTTTATTTCTTTCTATAGGTTGTATTATTAATAACACGTTCTGTAAACTGACTTGATCAACTGCAATCGAATTGAGCATCTAAAGTAAATGTCATATCTGTCTGTCACTTAGATAATAAACAAAAATAGTTTTCCGGCTTTAAAATTTTTTTTAACAATAAAAATTATGGGTTTTAAAAAAATGTAAATAATGGTGCAATACCATAAAATTTAAAAATTTATTATTTCCGGAGTGTTGTTATTCAGTGTGTTTCATTAATGTTGCCGGTGCAGTGTGTTTACAACGAACCCCCCCTTCCCCCCCGAATATATTAATGCCAAACAAGATTTGTTTACTTTATTTCTGTTAAGAATTCGTTGATTCTAACCGTGTTTAACCCCGCATCCTCACAAAAACGAAACGGTTTACGATGTCACGCGTGTGTCAATTTACCTATTAATCGTTTAATACGTTTTTTTGGGTTTTAACCAAATGTAAGGTCTTTAGAGAGTCAAGTAATAAATCAAAAAGATAAGATAAAAACCAAACTTTCCATTCGATAAGATATTAGCTGTTTCCAAGTCAACTTTAATAAGTAAATCTTTTTCCCCTATGATTTACATATAATTTCCATTCATTAAGGGAAAATTTAAATAATTAAATCGAAAAATTTGCAATCCAAATAGTCGTTAAACCATAGAAAAAAGACATCACAGGCACCAAAACAATGGAAAAGCCGCGAATCCTTTATTATTATAATTTGATACTTGACATAACAATTGAAATTACGTAATATGCCGTCATAACACCTTCTCCTACGTTCGGTTCTCGCCAAAATTTGTTTTAAATTAAAGTGAAGCCGTATGTTTATAGTGGTATTTTTATTAATTTGTTTAGCGTTTTACTTTGCTTTTTGGTGTTTTTTGGGCTCTAAAACCCAAAAATTTAAGTTTAAGATATTTTTGTTATATTAAAAAGCCCTTTTTTTTTAAAAATAAGCCCAATTTTAAAATGGCAAAAAAATTCAAACAAAGATGGGCCCCAAAAAGGCTTTTTTTAAATTTTTAAAAATTTTTTAAATTCCTTAAAAAAATCAATTTGCCAAACGAACCCAAATTTGGAAAAAAAACGGTGTGATTCTTTTTTCCATTTGGACTAATTTTCCCAAATTTGCTTAAATTACCCAAATTTGGGCCCAAGAAAGGAAAAGGAATTTCCTATTTTTTTTCCAAAAATAGCAATATTAGTTTTAAAATTTTTATTAGAAAAACCCTAACCTTTGATCAGTAATTTGAATTTTTATCCCTTGGAGTTTAAAAATAGATTTTTTGGAAAAATTTTTTTGTTTTGGAGGATTCTTTTCTTTTTCCCCCATAAAATAATTAATTATTTTTCCCTATTGTTTTTCTAAGTGGCTCGTTAATGTTCGGTAAGAAAATATAGTATATTATTCAACATGAAAACATAGGTTGCTTTTTGGAAAAATGCAAATCTATGAAAAATTCTTCTATAGTGGCATTTTTTTTTTTATCAAAACCTTAAAGCCTTGTTTTTTTAAAGTTTTGTTTATCTTGATGCTCCTTTTTGAGATGATTTAAAGATTTAGCTAGGACATGTTTATTTATGTAAAAAAAAGAGGTATGCGATACTTTTTTGGGGCAATGTAGTTATAGGGTTTAAGTAGTTTTTTAAATTTTTTTTTTAAAAAATGTAAGATTTGGTAGGAAAATATATAAGCAAATTATAAGTGCAATTTAAAGGAAAATCCAAAAGCTTGAAACGTAACCTATTCTGTAACACTTACAGAACAGGTTACATTTGCTTTGGCTTAGCTTTTCGCCTGGTAAAGCAGTAATGTCGTGAGTACAATTTACCTAATTAAGGTAAGATAATTAATTAAGGAAAAAAGATGGGCGCCACGGCATTTCCTTTTATTCGGTTACTTTTAATTAGAATTTAACTTGGTGGGAAACACCGAAATTAACCAAGTTTAGAGATTAAGCTGTTGTTATTAATTTCTCAAAGGTACGAATTTAAATTCACAAACAGTCAGTTCAAATAAATGGTTTTTATTCATATGCTTAAAGAATAAACTATTAAAAAATATAATTTTAATTAATTTAGAAACGAACCTCCCTGACGCATTATTTCTATTAAACTTAACGCAATCTTTATTTCTGATGTAATACGCATAATACCGTGTACTTGATCAAGCATCCGTAATATTATAAGCGCAATTAACCCCCTTTTAAATCAACTAAAAAATTAACTTCCCTATCAGATCGGTTCTTACAATTTTGATAGTTGTTTTACATTATTTACAAACGATATTATAAGAAAAAGAGAAACATGTCATCAAATGTAGGTTAATTATTTAGTTTTTTTTTTAAATAATAAAATTTCAATTTCTTCTAAGATAAAAAGATAAACAAAAAATTATGGCGCGCAGATGTTGGTATTCCCCATAAAAAAAGGAAAGGTAAAACCTGTTTTCCTGTTGTTTTCGGACAAAATGGCTGCTGGACGACGCCCTGCTCCTACACTAGTAGTGGTCACGTGAAGAGCCAAACCATACAGGAACGATTGTCGAAACTGGATGAATTTACCAAACGAAAAAATCGTAAAAACCCTGTTTGAAGAAAAACAGTATTAGGACCCTTAAAATTCGTACTAAAGACCAAACAATTTATAGTGATAATAAACTCAATATTATACAGATATTTATGGGTATTTTAAGTATGAGTTAACTCACCATAAATGCGGGTTACAGGCTATCAACGGAGGAAGTCAGTGGCTACTCTTACAGAGGAAATGAACATTGCACACTGCTATAAAAACACCCAAAATTAGCAAGATGACTTGGATAAAACTAGATTTGAAAATTGAAAGAAAATAGCATTTATCACTATATTAGAATTTTAACATACCTGTTTGCAAATCAACCGTTAATAGTCCTGATAAAACATCACCAGTTGACCATAGCACGCTATACCACCAGAAAATATGCAAATTTTAATGCATCACACGTGAATTTGGCAGAACCGCCATTAAGCAAAAAAAAACCGCCTGAGCAGGAAAAGAGAACCTGTTGTCTCGCTGTAATAATATCTGCTGCCGGGGACGAGAAAATCGTACCGTGATCGTACCCACATATCGAAGCGTTATCAGTAAAGCGATCTGAAACGGCTTTAGTCGAGCAGGCGTTACGTGGAAAAGAGCAGCGGTGGCGCAATTATTACTTAATAAAACAGGTTTAGAAATCGTTAAATTTATTTGTATAAGAAAATAACTAATTGCCGTTGATACTAATTAAATATAATATTATTGTTATGAAGAAAACTATAAAAAAAACAACTTGTAGCTTTAAACGCTACAATTTGCTTAGATTATTTTCTAAAATAGAAACTTGGTTAAAAAATCCTAAAATATTTTAAGGTAATATGAGGAAATTTTAAAGATGAATAAGAAACGCAAAAATTATAAATGCTTTATTTTAAAGTGCAATGTCCAAATATATTTAAAAATATGTATACAAATTTTCAATTAAAATAAATTTAAAACACTGATGGGGTTTAAGACGAAAACGATTTTTTTATTTCCCCAAAGTTGTTCTCTTCTACAAAATGCAAAATGCATGTTAGTGGGTTAGCATCACTTAAAAAGTTTAAAATGAAATTAAAAAATAAGTAAAGCAATGACATATTCTCTCTTTTAAGAGTTTCTCGAGATTTTGTCGAAAAAGTTAAACCAACGATATGATTTTTATTGTAGGTTTAGAAGTTGCATTATTTATTATCTTCCGCCACCCTCATGATTGCAAATACGACAAAAAGTTCTTCACCAAACTATTGTAGAATTGGTTAGGGTTAATGCTGATGTTAATAAAATTGTACCCGATACTAGCTGATTTTAAAGAAAAAGTTTTTAATTTAAAATATTTTTTCTCCATCGCTGTGCTGTGTTCGAGATACAGCCGGCGTCCTTTCTTATTTCGACACCCGGTACACTAATTCAAGGGCGTTCCTAGAAATTTAGGTATAGGATACTTGTGAAGGTAAAGATCACCATCTCCGTGTTACAAAAATGGCTCGTTCTAAACCAATAACCTCGTTGTTTTAAACTTCATTTTACATATTGCGGTCAAGGTCATTGTTCCTCATTGATTCCCTTAGCTAGCGCCTGGCCCTGGATAAAGCCGGCTTGGCAAACAAACTCACGGTAGCCTGGGTACCAGACCACGAGGGCCACCCAGGTAACGAAAAGGCCGACGATCTAGCCAAAAGAGGTTTAGCCATGGAAATGATAGGCCCTGAGCCATTCTGTAGAATCTCGGCAGGCCTTTTTTAAAGCATCTATTAAGAGCAGGGTAGACAAAGAGTTTCAAAGCTGGTGGGACAAACCAGGACAACGACAGGCAAAGCAGTTATTAAGACTTTGGCCAAGTTTCCCAAGGAAGTTTAAAGGTGTATGGAAGCCCAATGCTATGGCCCATTCGATCAAAAAATGTCCAGCCCCAGTATGAAAATAACTGTTTCCCCGTCGATTCGGCGCAATAACAAAATTCCACAAAAATAATTTAATGTGTTGCCTACTTACACACGGGATAAATCAGTGTTAAGTTAGCCAACACATTATAATTTTATGAGAGTTTTATAAGGGTAACATCCCCGTCTTTTTAACTTTAGGTAAGTTTTTTTTTATACTTAAATTAGGTGTTTTATAAGACGTAACGTTAGGTAACCGAATAAATAATAATATATCAATTATGAATAATAGAAAATGAAAATTTATAGGAAATATTAGTGAGAAAAGTAAGGCAAGCTTAACTAACTTTTAGATGATTTCCAAAATGTTTGTGTATTTCTGTGGATTATTAAAAATAAATAAGGTTTACATTTAGGTACTTTTATTTCATTTATAATTTAGTACACTCTTTTAAAGGATCAAAATTATTGATTACTTGACAGACCGGCAAATTTTAATATATACAGGTCCTCTAATTGAATGAAAGGAAGTACAATTTTGGTACGGGTTTTTGAGGATTACAAATCTTTTTCGGCAAGGGTTTTGTTTTGAGATATTCATCATCAAAATTAAAATCAAACTAACCATTTACTTTTTCCTTCTTTAGCACAAAATTTTTAATTTTTTAATAAATTGGCACACAATATTTCACAAAAACCTTTTAAATTTTTTTTATGTTTATTTTACACCTTTTTACACTTTTTTTTTTTAACAAATATTGCTGCCTTTGAATTTAAAAAAAGTTCGCAATTTAATGGAAAAAGATGTAAAAAAAAAAAAAATACAATTTTAAAAGGTGTTTATAAAATATTGTGTGCCACTTTAGGTAAAAATCAAGAATTGCGTACAAAAAAGGGAGAATATAGTGAAAATGAGGTTAGTTTAATTTTCAACTTTGATGATGAAGATTCGAAACGAAACTTTGGGGCCGGGAAAAGATATTTTTTCAGATTTGTAATCAGCGCCCTTAAAACCCTGTATACCAAATTTGATCAAAATCGGAGGGGAACTTTCGAGACAATACCATTTGTTTAAAGATAAATTAGATTTTTGGTTTCTTAATCTTGCATTATCAACTTTTTAAGCCTGACATACTGTACAAATAAATTTAACGGATACCTACTGTTACAAAAGGATACTCAGGTACCAAAGGTTACTAAACATTTTTAACCTTGTTATTCTTGTCTCATGAATGTTTGTTATTAGGGGAAAAGTATATTTTAAAAAGCAGTTATAAAATTTTCACTTTTTAATGTACAACCCAACTTAGGGGTTAGATAGATTAAACTATTTACACTATTTTTCCCTTCTTTATCACAAAATTGGTGATAAGTACATAATACATCATACAAAAATCTATTTTTAAAAATCGTGTTTTTATTTATATTTATTTACAAAGATTTTTGGTAAAAATACAAAACTTCCAAAATATCGACCATTTAAATAGAAGGCAGTAAAGTGGCGTCTATTCTTTCCATATTATATCAGATGATATAAAATCTAATATTACACAATAATTTGAAATATTTTATAGTAGTATCCTTTAATAACCAAAAAAATTTTGTGAAAAATAAAAAAACAGTGAATGTTGAATTTGACATTTGATGATGTCAGTTTTATAGATAGAAAAAAGAATTATGAAATCGGCCCTGACCTACTATTCATTGCGCAAATTCCGTGGGGCCAACCCCCTATTCTCGCTACGCCTGGACATTTTTCACTTTTATTGGGCTTCCATACACCTTTAAACTTCCTTGAGTTTACCTCGGACCTACTGAGCCCAGTCGTAAAGTCGTAAGGATAAGGTAGGTCAACTAAAGGAATTGAAATCAAAAGCACCAGGAAAGAATAGGCCTTGGAGGATAACCTTGTAGGTTCCGCCAGGAGGCTGAAGAAACAGCCGTACATGTGTGGTGCCACTGCGAAGCACTATGTAGGCTTAGGTTTACTAGGCTTGGTGAGAAAAAAGCCAAAACCGGCAAGATTATGGGGGGGCCAGTGTCAAGACTCTGAAATCTATTAAGAAGACGGGCCTGACAAGGTACAAAGAACGATAGGAGAAACCACAATAAATCTGGTAAGGTTGCAGTGGTGGAGGTCATTATTCGCCATCTCCGCTCAAATAATCTAATCTAATCTACGCCAGCACCTCCTAATGAATGCTATTCTGGAGCCACTTTTTGAGGAAAACAGCCATAAGAGAGGGTGATCCTTAACTCTACTATAATGTGCACATAAATCTCGGGCCACCCTTACGCCGCATTAAATTTCCCCTTTAGTATCGTAAAATCACCCACAAATCAATAAATTGCACAACAATACGAGGTAGAACACTTTTTCATCGTCTATTACAAATGATATAGTTAAGTGAAAGTTAACTAGATGGCCATATAGGTACCTATATATTTAAAAAACACAATTCCGTTATAAAAAATTAATTATAGCATTTTACAGTAAATGACTTACTCAAATAATACAAGCTATCGTAAGTAGTATCAAAATTAAATTTAATTAAGCCTATTAATTGTTGTCCCATTATAGGATCATTAATTTTCCTGTGAACCAATAAAATATCGGTACTGTTAAACTAGGTTTTAATAACTTTAACCCCTTTTTTTAAATTTTATTGTAAAACAAATAATGACAAAATTATTCAAAAAGAGTTTTCTCGTTCGCGAAAAGTGAGCATATTTGGTATGTTTGTTATTTTTTGGCAATTCTTTATTTGGAAGAATCAGCAAGTTATAATGCTTCTTGGCAAATAGAAAAGGGGTGTCAGTAGTCGATAGAATGGCCTATGAATAGTACACCGAGTCTGTATTCCAGTACGTATTTGGTGTATTACTATGTATCAATAGGCTCTAGTATTTACCTCCTTTTTCGTATTCTCCTTGCTATGAAAATAAAAATATCCAAACAAAATTCCTACTAAACTGGATCCTGCGTTAACCCAAAAGCCAAAATAGCCTGTTCCAGTCACTTGGTTTTGATAAAAATCTATTCTTTTGGAAAGTCTACAAATAATTGAAAAATTAAATTTAATCATTATTATACATAACTAGTAGTAGTAGTAGTATTAGAAAATTTATTGGTAGAAATAGAAATAATATTTAGATATGCATGCATTGCTAATGGTGTGGATATAAAAATGAAATAGAATAATAAAATAAAACCAGATGAATAAAACAAGAAAAAATGAAAGGAAATTAAATTAAAAAAATGTAATAAAATGAGATGAAGTCGAATAAAACAGAATGAAATGGAATGGATGGAGATAGAATGTAATAAAATAGAAAAAAGATGATTTAATAAAATAGAACAAATTAGGTCGGGCTCGTGCAATCAGTGTTTTTAACAAGAACGGGCAAGGAAATTTAAAGATTAAAGGAAGAACACAGCAATGGGCTATTATAGTCCAATCATTATAGATTTGTTATGTTATTGACTATCATTTCCAAAATTCAGCCCTTAATATTGAAAATTAACGGAGATACGAATTTTTTAAAAAGGTCTGTTTTAAGCGTTTTCCGGCTTTTCTTGGAAAAAAATGGTCGGATCGAGATTTTTCAAAAAACCTTTTGTAGGTTTTTGAATTCTCTACAAACGGTCTTTTTAAATAAAGTGATATGTCAGTACTTTTGTTATATTAAAAAAAAAACGAAAAAAGGTTTTTAATAATTATTGTTTAAAAAAATAACCCTAGTTACCAGGGAGGTTAGGAAATAAATCGAAAATTTTTAAGGCCAGCAGATATCGAGATGGGTTTTCTGCATTGTGTTTAGAAAGCCCCAGGTTAAAAGTATATGGCTAGTTTCAAAAAACGAAATTAGTCCCAAGATTTTTTACAGGCGGGGACGTCAGTTATATTTAAATAATTTTTTTAATGAAACTACTTTACTAGGTGTATCAAATCACGAAACAAATCACCTTTTTATATGGTTAATAAAAAACATACGTTCAAGAAAGTACCCGAAAGTCATTCCCCACATGTCCCAACTGTTAAATTAAATAATTTAAATAAAAAAACAATTTCTTGAAATTGTTTATTATATTATTTAATTTATTGGATAGTATTGGCTTAAAGACAAAAGTTTATAATTTTTAAAAAGTGAATGGAATATTATTAAATATATTTTAAAATTTGTCCTTAAAAACTTGTCATTCCTCACCGTTTTAAAAACAGCGTGATTGTCGCAAATTTGGAACTTTACCGAATCCCGTTTTTTCTTTTTGAAGTTAACAACCTGGTAGTTACCTCACACCCAAAATTGGAACGTTGGTAAAAAATGTCTTGTTAAAACAATGTTAGTAATGTATATTTTTTTTTAATATTACATTTTAAGAATCATTCCCTCACGTCATTTTTTAAAAAGGTAACCACTTATTTATACAAAATTTATAGCATATTTGTATATGTTTCGGTAGTACTAGGGGTACACTTTAGGCCATATAGAACCAAGGTTATGTTGCCGAGTTAATGACAATATTTCTTGTTTGTCATTTCCTTTCATCGTCATTCCCTCATAAATTTTTTGATGAGGGAATGATCATTGGGCGAGGGAATAATGTATTTTCAAAATAACCCAAAATTTAGATATGGAATCGCTAATCACATTCGGGAAACTTTACGCTAGTGTCCATTAAAGAAACAATTTGATTTTCCAGCATGGCAGGGCGACTGGGGGACTTAAAACTTTATAGATTATTAATTAATTTATATTCACGCAATACATGTTTTATAGATTTATATACTGAATTCTGTTATTTTGCTTTTTATTATATATATATATATATATATATATATATATATATATATATATATATATATATATATATATATATATATATATGTTATATATTTGTATTTGATGACTATTTTCATTCTGATATAAAAGAGTTCCTTTATTTAATAATAATATGAAATATATTTGGAAAATTGAAAAAAGAAAATTTCAAAAAAAAAAAAAAATTCAAAATGATTCTTTTGAATATAAACAATAACAATGCAAAATCTTAGTGTAGTTACATTAAACGTTTAAACGTTGTTTATCCGTGCATCCTAAATTTCACGTAACTGCAGTTACATTTGCATTGTTAATGGTATAGATAAAAAAAAAAAAAAGATTTTTTTTTTTATGTGGATGTAATTGCATATTTGTACGTAGTTTTTAGTTCCGACTAACTTTCCTTAATAACAATTTTCGATATTGTCAAAAATAAAGGTTATCTACTCCTGAACCAAATTTATATTTTTTGAGCAACCTCGTATACGAAATGAAAAAATTGATATCTGATGATTGCATTTTAGGTTTTGGAACATTAGAACTTTTTATAAAGAATAAAAATTTTTTCATAAAATTGATAATAAAAAATTTTTTTCCCTATGGTGCGAACTTACGCAGGGGACAAAAAATATATCGATAAATCAATATTTTTGTTAGTTATAGTTAAATTGTTACATTATATATATGTAAAAAAGTTTTTCCGATAAAAAAATTATTGAAGCATTTTAGAGTTTTTTTTTTAGTAGAATCATATTGAACATCAT
>JAHBCN010026116.1:0-10835 GCA_019359885.1 Listronotus oregonensis | reverse complement strand
ATTAGAATACCATAAATTGAGATTCTAGCCTAACTTTTAGTTCTAAATAACTTTTTCTTAATACAAGCTTACTAAAAGGCATATTTTTGGTTTACAACATTTTTGTAACATTTTTAGTTTTTAAGATATTTGCGTTTTTATTTTAAATTTAAATCGTTAATATCTGAAACACTAAAAAGGCTACAAAAACATTTATTAAAAAAACTGCCGTAGTTTTATAGTTTTTGAGTTATATTTAAAAAAAAACGATTTTTTACGTTTTTTTTAAGGTAAAAAAATGCAATTTGAACCCGCTGAGCTGAGGCAGCAGTGCGGCTTTAAATTGACTATAATTCATAGTAATACAAAAAAAGTTTCATGCGTATCTCTTATTGGCTTGGTTTTTTGTGGTCGCTTTCCGGACTATTGGCCCCTTTCGTACTCTTTAGATATCAGTTATGCCTAAAATCCACTTCTAACTACATATTATGAACACAAGATTATATTATCTCTAGTGTATTTAGTTTTTAAATAACTACTGTGGTTGGCTCGTAACCATGGCACAATGAATACAAGGTAGGATCACCAGCGATCCAAAATCGGTTCGCTTTGCGCAATGACGTAGCAATGTGACTTCTTGCCAAAATTTAAATAGAAAGCCTGCAATCTTTGTGAATTTTTTGCCATTTTTAAATATTAGGCTTATTTTAAAGATATGGGCTTTTAATATAACAAATTATCTTAAACTTCAACTAGTTTTAGAGTCACAAAACTACCGAAAAGCAAAGTAAAACGCTAAACAAATTAATAAAAATACCACTATAAACATACGGCTTCAACTTAATTTAAAACAAATTTTGGCGAGAACCGGTAACGTAGGAGAAGGTGTTATGACGGCATATTACGTCATTTCAATTGTTATGTCAAGTATCAAATTAAAATAATGGAGGATTCGCGGCTTTTCCATTGTTTTGGTGCCTGTGGGGTCTTTTTTTCTATGGTTTAACGACTATTTGGATTAGGATTTAATTAGTTAATTTCCTAATGAATGAATAGGTACAATTATATTTAAATCATAGAGAAAAAGATTTACTTGTTAAAGTTGACTTGGAAACAGCTAATATCTTATTGAATAGAAAGTTTGGTTTTTATCTTATCTTTTTGACTTATTACTTGACTCTCTAAAGACCTTATATTTGGATTTAAACTCAAAAAGCGAATTAAACGATTAATAGGTAAATTGACACACGCGTGACATACGTAAACCGTTTCGTTTTTGTGAGGATATGCGGGTTAAGCATGGTTAGAATCAACGAATTCTTGAATAGAAATAAAGTAAACAAATCTTGTTTGGCAATAATATATTCAGGGGGGCAAGGAGGGATAGTTCTTGTTAACACACTGCACCGGCAACATTGATGAAACACACTGAATAACAATACTCCGGAAATAATAACTTCTTAAATGTTTATGGTATTGCACCATAATTTACATTTACCGATGATTCTTTATTATTAAAAAATATTTTTAAAGCCGGAGAACTATTTTTGTTTATTATCTGAAGTGACAGACAGATATGACATTTACTTTAGATGCTTAATTCGATTGCTGTTGATCAAGTCAGTTTACAGAACGTGTTATTGAATAATACAACCTACTAGAAAGAGATAAAATGACATCGAAGTGCCGTATAACACCTGATTTACTATATTTTTTTATTAAACGAATGCAGCAGCTGTCCAAATCAACCTTGTTACCGGTGCTTCGAACTGTCATGTTAATAAATGTTTATATTCAAATTGATGTTGCCTATATTAACACAAAAACCAACATTTTTGAATAATGTTATTACATTTTCAAGGTAACTTCCTGATTTTGGTTTTTGAGATTTGGCAATTTGTTTACGTTATTCCAAAACAAAAACAACCAGATCCTTATATCAAACACCTTGCTTACAAACTGGCGTTGCATTAATTCTAGTCCTTGAGTTCGGTAAAAACGGTATGTCGCGAAAAAATCCTTTTAGTCACATTACTACGTAATAACAAGGCTATCACGTGACAAACGTCATGCGCAAGATCCTACCTTGTATTCATTGTGCCATGGCTCGTAACTACCTAACTGAAGTCCAAAAACAACTTTTATAGTCAACCAACTGGTTAACTGTGACCTTTATTCTAACAAAACATTACATTTTATACAATAAAAAACTTTTAACTTAAATTAAATTCTTCTCTTTGGATTTTTTTTTTATATATTTTGATTTGTTTTCTACAAATTGAAATAAATATTTATATACAATGCATTTTTTATTACAGATCTTTCATTGAATTTGATTCCCATTCAAGGCTTATTGATTACTTTATTGGTGTTACGATGGGATTGTATTTGCGACACGAAAAGAATAAGACTTTAAGAATTGGCACGGTGAGTGGGTTAATTAAATCCATAATTAAAAAATAAGACAAGTTTTTCACATTTAGTCAAAACTTTAATGTTTGCTCGCGATGAACATTGTTTCCTTTCATTATTTGGAAAGTTACTTAAAAACAAATTTAACCACACAATTGGCACTTTTGCTCTTCTATGGGACAGTATTATCGTTTTGTTAATCCATTTCAGATTTTTGGGGTCATTGTCAACTTTTTTAAGCGTGCAAAAAATAGGTCAGTACCGTCATCTGGGGTGAATTCAGACAATTTTTGAGGTTTTTTTTGTAAAACTGTTAGCCATTTTATCGGAACATTTATGAAAAAAATCAAGTAGATTCTGACAACCTTTGAACATGGTTGAGCCAAATAAAAACATTTATTTTCTAATTTTTTCAATAATATTTTTTTATCTAAATACTGTCCGAATTCGCCCCTATGTGTGGGGTGAATTCGGACCCGCCTGATTTTTAAAGGAAAACTTAAGTAGAGCGCAATTTAAAACCCACAGGACTACTTTTTGCGTAGGTATAAAATAATAGAAGTTTGTAATATAAATGCTTTATTATAAAACTAAGCTTTCCTCGAAAACATTTATAAAGAATAAAACAAATAATAAACTTAACATTTTCAGTTTTTAAACTGTTTAAACAGAAACTTTTTACAAAATAGACCTATTCGATTTTAATACCTTTATTTAGTAACGTAAACCTCTATCTTTCCATTTTTAAATGTGTAACATATTTAATTATTATTATGCCTTGCACCAACAATTTTAAGAGACCCTTAGCATTAAGTATTTAAGTTCCAATCTAGCCAATCACATTGTTGTTTGACCATTTAAGGTTTACTTTGTGCTAAGGGTGCTTAAATTTGTTGGGCAACGGCCATTATTTATGTTTTGTCAACAACGCTTTCGTCTTTTATTGTAGGATAGGTAAAAAAAATAAGTTTTGAAGATTCGTGTTTTCTTAAAAAAATAATAAGGCATTCATTATAACTGTAACAGAGCCAATATAAAATTTAAACTTCTCTTTTGGGCACGCTAATCTAACTAGTACAAAAGTCCCTACATTTATATTTTTATAGTCAGTTACTTCAAGCAGAACGTACTCACAGCTTTTATCTGCAGAACTGGGAACATCTTTCATGGTCTCAGACAAATATTTAAAAAATTCTTGACAATTTCAACTGACGTTTGCACGACACCTTTTGATATTCTGAGCAAAACGCTCAGTTAAAATCTCGTTTCTTGCCAGAAAAGAGTACAACCACTCCGCTCCGGGCATATTATCTTTAAAACGTTTTATTATACGTCCTATCATTATACTTTTTGATCAGACCCCGTATATTATTTCGAGTCATGAGGAAACCCCATTCACTAAATATTGTAATTCCTTCGGCAATCAGTTTTTCATCTGCATCGGATAGGGCTATTTGTCCTCCTTGTTTTCCTGTATGTTTTCCTTTGATTTTGTCACTGAGTGTAGATCTTGGTATATTATAGTATGTTGCTGCTTGTCTTATGTTTTTTTTACATCGTATGTCCAACAATGCTTTCTCCAAGTTTTCTTTTGAATAGTTCATAAATTGAGCACCAATTTTCTTCTTGTAAGCTCTGACCATTGTGTCCGGACTCACCCCACCTGTGGAAAATTTTTTATTTGGCTTTGGTGAACTTTAGCTCCATTTTTAAACAGCAATATTTTGATATAATTTTTTTTTCACTTATTTGTTACACCATAATCAAACACATAGGGTCTGAAAAATTTAATTTTTCACTCACATTAACACAATATAAAATAATGTCTTTATTTTCCATAAAAAAATATACTAAGGTAATATGGCCGAATAACATGGAAAAAGTGAGAAAGAATACCTACAAAAAGAGATGATACGATGTCATTTTGTTTAGGAATTTCTTCTTGAAAAAGCAATGTTGCCAGATGTTTTCTAATAATATAAAGGTTGTTTTTTTCCATTTACCAGAAATAAAGTTTTTTTTTATAGAAAAAACTAACCAAAACTAACAAACAACAACTTCCACACTATTACCTTGTTCTGGTTAGTTGTCGTTAGGTTTTCCTTATTAAATTGAAAAATTTCTTTATCATAGATGCGCCGTCAAAAAAATTTTTTTGATTCGACAACGTCGCAAATTCTGGCCTTTTACTTAACCTAAAAACATAGTGTTTTTTTCGACTTTTAATTTCATTTTTCTCTGCAAAAATGCATTTTTTGGATTTTTTCTTTTTGAAATCTACTAAACAAAATGCGTTCTTTTTATTTGTAATATTTATTTTGTTCCAATCGAATGGAGCTAAACGACACCGAACCCTTTTTATTTAAATATATTATCCTAAAAAACAATATGAAAAAATTGTTTTTTTTTGTAAATGCATTTTGTCGAGAGGATAGGCAATATCCTACCAGAAGCAAAATCCTCATATCTCTACTGACATTTATGTTATAGAAGTTGCTTTTTGAAATTTATAAAAATATGGAAAAATAGTACCTCCCTAAAACTCACCTGCACGTCGCGTCGTAAATTAAAATTTTCGTGGCAAACAAGTACACCCTATCAAAGTGTGCCTGCTACTCAGACGATCAGAGATGTTACACGGTAATTTTAAAGTGTGCATAAAGCATTAAAACGATTGTGCATATTTACTGAGAGTCGTGCATCTTCCATCAGGGGTCCAATTCTTGAAACATTTCGCATTTAAAAAAATGCGCTATAGCCTCTAGTCCTCATAAATGCGAATTGCAAATATTTTTGTGTGCGGATCTTTTCTGATTGGTCAAAATCCATATTATTTTAAAAATTTACCAATCGGAAAAGATCCGCATACAAAAATATTCGCATATATGAGGACCAGGCTTATTACCGATAAATAATTGAAAAACTGCCTTGCCCTCAAATTTTCGTATTCGAATCTTTCAAGAACTAGGCACCCTAGGCAGTGTTGCCAGCTTTGGGACTGGGAAGAATCAAATGACGTTATGGGTATGTGTTTGTCATAACGATTTCTTGTTTTTATTTGTGTGTAATGTGTTGAAAAATGAAAGTTAATTATTAGTAAAGTGGAAACTACAAAATGTGCATATTTTAAGAGTGAGGTGCATACTATGCATATTCCGCGAAAATGTGCATCAATATGCACAATTGTGTATTTTGTAACATCCCTGGAGACGATAGCGACGGGTGCCCTTATTATTATTCGGACTATTTTTGAGACCTTGACAAAATTGCTCGGAATACCACCAGTGACCGAATTCACCCCGCCATGGCGAATTTACCCCAAGTGACGGTACGTTCTTACTGGTTTCGGTTGTATTTTTTTAGGTGATGCCAGGAAACCAAGTGAAAACTCCGACATTTTTGATTTTTAAAACTATTTAGATATTTTTTTAGTTTCAATAATGCGTACTACAAAACACTAAATTCCGCATCTTTGCTTTAGTTTAACCCCTTTTATATCTCTTATCCCCTCTATATAATGTTATTTATTTTTTTAGTGGACTAATATTTTATTTTGGAGTTTAGCACTTGGTACTATGTTTGGAGTATTGTATTTTTATCAAGAACAAAAGATTCACTATGGTTACGTCGGAAAAACTATAACCCTTAGTTTTGCACGACCTGTCTGGTGTATTGGTCTTTGCTGGATTACATATGCCTGCTTTACAGGAAGAGGAGGTATTTAAAACACAGATACATACATATAAACATAGCTTAAAAAATAATAACTTTAAATGGTATTAAAATTTTAAAAATGAAATATTGTATGCGTTAGAGACCTGACAAAATTTTACTTCAAATAGGTTAAAGATAAACTATTTTTAGAGGCTTCTTTTTGGCCCATTACTGAATTGTTTTACCTTTAAACAATTAATAATAGTAAAGTTATAGGTGTACCCACAGATTCAGTAATGGACTAAAAAAAAACTTCTAAAAATGATATTTTTAATTAGGCTTGTAAACTGGTTTTAAGCTACACACCGACAGACAGAACGAAATTTAAAATTAATGTTTTTCGCTCGTAAAGAAATTAAACAGTAAACACCGGCACACAAAAAAAAGTTGTTTGTACATTTGACCGGACCCACCTACGGACATGTATTTCGACTAGCTGAATCCGAATTTAAAGTCCGTTTCGCCCTCACCCTCCAGATTTGGTAATTTTTTTTTATCGTGTGACGCAGTTTTTCGCAATTTTTGGGATTTGGTTTTTCAATCTGAGACCGGGCAAACGAACTTCAAATTTGATTAGGGGTCGAACATGTCCGTAGGTGGGTCCAGTCAAAGTACAAACAACTTTTTTTTGTGTTCCTGTGTAATTAGTTACTATGACTGTATGCTTTCTTAACATGTTTGTCAATCACCGGCACACACAAAAAAGTTGTTTGTACATTTGACCAACAACCCAGACATGTATTTGACACACTGAATTGAATTTGAAGTCAATTTGGCCCGGTCACCCTCCAGATTTAAGTAAAGTCCAAAAAAAACAAAAAAATGGAAAAAACTGCAGTCACAACGATAAAAAAAGTTGTTTGTATTTTGGCTGGACCCACCTACGGACATGTATTTCGACCCGCTGAATCCGAATTTGAAGTTCGTTTGACCCGGCACCCTCCAGATTTGAGTAAATATTTTTTTTATCGCTGAGACTGCAGTTTTTCGCAATTACTTGTTGGGATTTTGTATTTTACTCAAATCTGAGGGTGACCCCAAACGAACTTCAAATTCGGATTCAGCGGGTCGAAATACATGTCCGAGGTGGGCCCGGTCAAAAGTACAAACAACGTTTTTTATCGTTGTGACTGCAGTTTTACAATTTTTGTGCTTTTTTCCACTTTACTTAAATCTGAGGGTGACCAGGCCAAACGGACTTCAAATTCGGATTCAGCGTGTGAAATACATGTCCGTAGGTGGATCCGGTCAAATGTAGGGTTTTCCCTATAATTGCGCACCCCTTAAAATCTTTATTTTTATAGATAGAAAAAAATAGTTTATATTAAATATATATATATATATATATATATATATATATATATATATATATATATATATATATATATATATATATATATATATATATATATATATATATATATATATATATATATATATATATATATATATAATATATATATATATATATATATATATATATATATAAATTTTATATATATATATATATATATATATATATATATATATATATATATATATATATATATATATATATATATATATATATATATATATATATATATATATATATATATATATAATAATAGCGTGTCCCACGCAGTCTTGCCATATGGGAAAATTTTTTTACTGACAGTCGAAACAAAATCATTTTGATGTAGAAAGTTCTGCTTATTTAAAAACTAAAAATCCCTACGCAAAAAGTTTAAAAATACCAGCAGTATACAGAGTAGCGACAAAAACGTAAAATTTATCCAAGACTAAAGTACCCTTATTTTGCAATATTCAAAGAAAAGTTATTTAAAGGAATTATTTAGAATTAATTTTTATATCTAATTACGAAATCACAGCCACCTACGAAAAAAGGGTATTTTTTATTTTACATTAAAAAATTTTGTCAAAAATTAACAAAGGTAATTATCGGACCTGAAGGTAACTATGCCAATAATAACTGACATAAACACTGACATTATTTCTAGTCAGAAGTACAGTTATAAATTCAGTTTATCCATTTATCATTTTGATTTATTATGCCCCCAAAACTAACCACGGAACAGAAGATTGAAATTGTTTTAATTGTGGGTGACAACTACAAAACCTTTAGAGAAGCCGCTGAGATTTTCAAGGAAAGGCATCCTGAAATATCTGTATCTCATCAAACTGTTGGACACATAATGGCAAAATTTAAAGGTAGGGGAAGTGTAGAAAACAGATTCAATAAAAAAATCAAGTTCAGGTCGAAGATGATGAAGATTTTGACTGCAAATTATCCAAGCCGTTGTTGAAAATCCCAAGATTTCCTTGAGAAATATGGAAAAGTACTCTGGAAATGAAAGACGCTCAGTCTGTAAATCTACTGCTGGAAGAGTTCTTAAAGCAAATCATTTTCATCCCTATAAACCCATCTTTGTCCACACATTGCATCCTGGAGACTTTGATTTTCGGTTTGATTTTTTCAGCTTGGTATCAAGGTACATGAAGACGACCCGATCATAGAAAAATATTTTTTTCTGACGAAGCTTGTTTTACGTCAAATGGAGTTGTTAGCTCCCAGAACTATCGATGGTGGAGTACAGCTAACCCGCGGTTTGTTATCCAGTGTCGGGATCAGTTTTTTTAAGACAAATGGGGGGCGGAATTTTAGATAATCAACTGATAGGCCCATTTTTCTTCCGGGGTAATATAACGTCGGATGTTTACCTTCATTTTTTGGGAAATCAGTTGTCTGACCTATTAATGACCTTCCACGGACATTAGAAACTTTGTGGTATCAGCATGATGGTGCGCCATGCCATAGTTCTCGAGTGTTAACGAGTTTCTTCAGGAAATGTTCCAGGGGCGTTGGATAGAAGACTTTCAGAAATTCATTGGCCGGCGAGGTCACCCGACCTGAACCCACTGGATTATCCTTTGGGGATATTTAAAGGAAAAAGGTTTCTCACCGACCATTTCAAAATATCAATAGCTTAGAAAGGATAATAACCCGTGTGCTCGAGAAACCCTCAAGTTGTTTGAGAAAAGTTTTCCCAAAATTCTCCAAGTTAACAGAAAAATGCATGGAAAAAGAAGGTGGCTATATTAAAATTTGAATTATACTAATTTTCTTTTGTTATAAGTGATACATTAATTTGTTTTATATTAAAGCTTTTATTTTTATTCCGTTCTGATTTACTGAAATACAAAAAATATATTTTTCGTAGGTGGCTGTGATTTCGTAATTAGATATAAAAATTAATTCTAAATAATTCTTTAAATAACTTTTCTTGAATATTGCAAAATAAGGGTACTTTAGTCTTGGATAAATTTTACGTTTTTGTCGCTACTCTGTATACTGCTGGTATTTTTAAACTTTTTGCGTAGGGATTTTTAGTTTTTAAATAAGCAGAACTTTTCTACATCAAAATGATTTTGTTTCGACTGTCAATAAAAAATTTTCCCATATGGCAAGAACTGCGTGGGACACGCTGTATATAAATATATATATATATATATATATATATATATATATATATATATATATATATATATATATTATATCTTATTCGATAGAGTTGCAAGTTATTTGAATTTAAAATCTGTTCTTATAAGCCATAGTTAGCCATGGATACAACCCAAAGTTTTGCAAAGTAAGTCGCGTTAGCCATGGTTCGTCTTGGAAACCAAAAAAAATATCAATATTTGACAGAAGTCAATTTTGGGTTGTATCCATGGCTAACTATGGCTTATAAGAACAGATTTTAAATTCAAATAACTTGCAACTCGTTTATCCGACCATAGATGTTATATATATTTAAAAAGAGGAAGATTAGCAGAATTTGAATTTTCAATCATATACAGGGTGTTCCATTTAAAATAACAAGTTGATAGTGTTTTGTTAATTTTCCGATCATCATTTGTTTTTCTATCTTACCAGAAAATCTTGATGAAAAATCCTGGAACTTTCATATAAACTATTTTTTTCATCTATAAAAATAAAGATTTTAAAGGGGTGCGCAATTATACGGGAAAACCCTGTACAAACAACTTTTTTTTTGTGTGCCGATGATTGACAAACATGTTAAGAAAGCATACAGTCATAGTAATTTGTAACATAGTAACTAATTAAACCGGCACACAAAAAAAAAGTTGTTTGTATATTTGACCGGACCCACCTACGGACATGTATTTAGACACGCTGAACCCGAATTTAAAGTCCGTTTGGCCCGGTCACCCTCCAGATTTAAGTAAAGTGCAAAAAAAACAAAAAAATTGTAAAAAACTGCAGTCCAAGATAAAAAGTTGTTTGTACTTTTGACCGGGCCCCCTACGGACATGATTTGACCCGCTGAACCGAATTTGAAGTTCGTTTGGCCTTAAGATTTGAGTAAAATGCAAAATCCCAAAAAAAATTGCGAAAAATTGCAGTCACAGCGATAAAAAAAATATTTACTCAAATCTGGAAGGTGACCGGGCGAAACGGACTTCAAATTCGGATTCAGCGGGTCGAAATACACGTCCGTAGTTGAGTCCGGTCAAATGAACAAAGAACTTTTTTTTTGTGTGCCGGTGAAATAAACATGGAAACATTTACTTTTTAAAGTTTTTTACCTGGTATATACCCCATAGCGATAGTATTGGTTTATTTTTTAGGAATAGTAAACTGGTTACTTTCCAATTATGTAATGCAAGTGGGAGGAAAATTGAATAAGCATGTATTTGGTTCATTACTT
>JAHBCN010026115.1:0-10986 GCA_019359885.1 Listronotus oregonensis | reverse complement strand
TATTCGACAAAGTGAAACAAATCAACTTTAATTAAAAATTACGACAAATACCCAATTCCCCTTAAAAGAAAAATGTACCTGAAATTTTTTAGAGGTAAGTTTTTTTTTTTTTAATGTTCTTTTTGATTATACCTTTAATTTTTTTTATATATAAAAAAGGAAATTTTTTAATGAAATGTCATCAAAGTTATTTAAAATTTGCATTTTTATTATTTTTTATACATCATTTGAAAGGATGAACTTAAAACTCTAAATTATACTATAAATGTATTTTGGAATACCTAAAATTAGAACTATTCTGTTTAAGTGTTTATTATAGTTGGACCATTTTAATATGACAATGACGTAAGCAACAAACAAACAAACAAAAATACACCTGATTGGTCAATTCAAAGAGCTATTTATACCAGAACGAAAAATTTTAGAATCGATGGATGACATGGGTTTTTACTAAGAATATATTTCTCAAATCGTACAAAAGCTAACAAACTGTGTATTTTCTTCCCATTTTGAGCGAAAAATTTTTTTAATCATAAATTTGTTTCATGAAAACACACCTGTCACAATGTACACTAAATGTTTTAGTTGAAAAACACTAACTGTTTCTTATATTAAAGAGATCTTTTAAATTTAAATTTTCAGCGTTAACCAGAATTGACTTAGTGGCTACTGTTATATATAAAAAAAATCATAAATGTAACATTTAAACAATGCTCAGACTTGACGTCTACTAAATTCATTCATCACGTTACTTTTTTAAGCTAATTCAATGTTGTAAAAGGGTCTGATGACGTCATTGTAAAATTAAAATGGCCAGAATTATTAAAAGAATTAAATATTTTAAAATTTTTTTGAACACGACCAATGGGAATTTTTTAAAAACCCGCCAAACAAAAAAAAAGGGGAAAAAACCTTTTATGCAGGGTGCTATAAAAATTGTATTAATATTTTTTAGAAGGGAAAAAACGTCTAGGGGGTATGGGGGCAAAAAGGATTTCGCAATGATCGGGGCAAATATGGCGAGTGGTCTTGATCCTCTTCCAACTTTGCATGAAGATATGGCCCCAATCATGAACCCACCGATGCATATAAGTCACACTTCAGGTAAATATGTTTTAGCATTAAAAAAATAAATAAAATGATTGGGGAAAAAAAAAAAATTTTACCAAAAAACCCCAAGCTTTGATTTAAATTTAAAAAAAACAGTTTTAGTACGAAACGCCTAAAAACTTGATTTTTTAAAGTGCAAGCATAAAGTAAGATCCTCAAAGGCAACTTTTATTATATTGGATTTATGTTGTAATATGTCTAAAGGGGGTTAAATGCCAATTTTAAAAGAAAAAATATACTTTCATAACTATTAACGTTCATCGGGGTTATTTTTTCGGGTTTTTTTTTGGGCCCGAAAATAAAATCCCTTTTAAAAATTTTTTATTTGAAAAAAAACCGTTTACTGGGGACTCTTGGCTTTCATGGACCGCCCCAAGATAAAAATAATAATAATTAAAAAAAACAACGGCAAAAAGAAGAAACCACGGTCTTTAAGTTAATAAAATTGAAAAATTATCTTTTTTTATGATTGATATTCTATGAAAATATTTTTTGATTTTAAAAAACTACATAAATTTACAGAAAACTCAAAAAATTTATTAGGGGAAAAAAGGGAGTTTACAAAATTGGGGTTGTTCTATAAAAAAAATGAACACAAAAAATTCCCATTACATAATTTAGGACAGCATAATTTTCCTTTAGAGTTTATATTTAATTGTTTTTTTTTTTTTCAATTTTTATTGACAGCCCACGGAGGATTAATGCCTAAGTACCGTGGATGCCGGGTTTTTCGATGTTTAAGCCATTTTTCTCCAGTTCAGTCAGCGTTGTCCAAGCAATGAAAATGCAAGTGTTGCATTTTACAGCACCTTTTAGACAACGCGGTAATGCCACCATTGAAGTTATTTTAAATTACTATTACATAAATATGTTCCCCCGGCTGGGTATTCTAGGAACTCTGTCCACTTTGGAGACAGGGGAGGGGGGGTTAGTACTTTTTACGCTATCCCCCTTTGGGGGGGTCCCAAAATAAAAAATAAATAAATGCATATAAGAACATCAAACATAAAATAAAAACACGGATTTTCACAAATCAAAAATGTGTCATCGTCAATATACTATTGATAATTATAATAATCATAGAATGAACGGGAGCGCGTCTATTAACATCTTCTGTTAACATTTTTAAGTCAGTGCCAGTAGAACACATTTTATGGTTGTACGATTAAAAAGGGTACAATTCAGGTTAATTCAAATTCTATCACTATTTAGTCCAGTATATGAAGGGACAAAGCTGTAAATAAATTTGTACAGTTTTCCCTTGTGGCGCATTTCTTAGGTCTTCGTGGATGCTTTCAAGGGAAAAAAAGTTTATCAACATAAACAGGTGGGAAGGGGCTGAAAATGGCCACTCAAAGCCCGAAAAATGGGTTTCCCGCTAATATCTGGCTTGTAATCTACAAAAACGGTCCTTATAATTTTTTTCGAAAAACCGATATTTTCTAAATAACGGGACCCAAAAGTCCCCTCATTTTAGCTGCCGCTTTACCGCTAGAATGCCGCTATCTTCATGGACTCATTTATAAGCGGACGGACAAATTGTTCCATTACTCGGGCAATAATGTACATTTTTTAATCATTCCAAGTTCATCGGAATGGGAAAACCCGTACTTATCATTGCATATGAATTTGGGTGCATTCTGATTTTTCTAGAATATTAAAAAAAGCAGTCAAAGTATTTTTTCACAATATTTTGAGAGTATCTCATTACTTTATTGATATTTTGTGAAAAAATGGTTTGTTATTAACATTTTTTTTATAATGAGACCTTAGTATGTGTCCAATGATCCCAGAAAATTTCCTTCTCCATCTTTCTTGCGTTTTGATAAAAAAATGTTTTGCCCATCTGCATTTTTTAGTAAGAAACTACTACTATCACATCTATCCAGTGTGGAATGTTATGGATTTTTTGATGGCCGTTTTTGCGAAAAACAAAAATTCTTTAATTCGCATATTTTAGCAGATATTCGCGGGAAACTCATTTTTGGGACTTTGGGGGCCATTTCAGCGGGTTACCACGTCGGAATCGGATAAACTTTTTTCTGCTCGAAAGCATCCGCGAAGACCTAAAATTGCGCCAAAATGAAAACTGTACAGATTTATTTACAGCTTTATGTTCTTTCAGATCTTCAGTTGTCGGAAACTATAGGAGATTTAAAGATGGTTAAATTGAGGCAAAGTTGCGCATTCATGGGACCAAAAATATGCCATTTAGAAAGTTTTAAAATTCGGATATGGGAAAAAACCGAAATTTTGGAAAATAGTTTTAATTTCTTCTGGTTCCGTTTTAAAACGGATTTTAAAATAGATTACTTATTTACATTGTCACTTTGTCCACGCAATTTGATAGTGTTTTCAGATTTCACATCTGATGTTTCGTCACTCGGCCACCAATCACCAACTTTTTGTTTTCTTATGGGCGCCGTACTTGATTTTTACTTAGGTAAATAGTGCTTCTTATTCTGATTTAAACATTTTATAACATGTTATACTTTTATACCTAGCAACTTTATTTATGTTTAAAAAATAAATATCTCGGCCTTGATTCCGGAGATTATTTTTTGTTTTTTGTTTTTTTTTTTTTGTAAAAAGGAAATGTTATTATAGGTTTTTAGTAGAATTAATTTATTCAAATAAAGGAAAGCGAGATGTAATATTTTTTTTTGCGGAATAGAAACATTTAGGAAAAAATTAAAATAAACATGGTGTATTTATTTTACTATTTTGATAAATATACTAAAAATATTTGTGTTTTTAAAGTAAAAGTATCAACTAAAAAGTGAAAACCTTAACCGGATATTTAAAAGAATATTGTGTACCAAAAATATGACAGGTAGTAGTATAAGTATTCAAAATGATGACCCTCCCTTTGGATACATAAAGGTATGCATCTAATTGAACTATTAACAGGCCTAGAAATATCTCTTTTTTTAAATATTCTAAATTTTCTCATCATATATTTTAAAGATCTACAGTAGCATATTCTTGGTTCTCACAAAAACTAATTTAAAATTGTAAGGTCAGAGGACCTTGCCGGCCACCTAATAGGTTCCTATCTACCCATACGAAAATATATCGTTTTAATATTTATATTCCATTTATGTATCGGTCGTCTGTTAATCAAAACCTTTATAATTTTGAGAATTATAAAGATATTTCTTTAAATTGGTTCCCAAAAAATAAGGTATTATGAGTATGGGTTTGTTGCTTTTCTGGATATACATATTTCGGAATACATGCTGTTTTCGTACAGTTTCTGACAAATTTGTAGTACATTTTTACTATATCTTCTTTCTTCTTATTGAAAAAAACTTATTTCTTTTAAAAACATGTATAGACGAATCTTTTTTGACAGATACTGACATTTAATTTTTACAAAAAATAAAAAGCATTCGCCGGAATCAAAATCATCCAAGACGATATTTATTTTTTTTCAAATAAATAGATAGTTAAGGCTTTAAAGTATAACACGTTTCACATTGTTAAAATTAGATTAAGAGGCACAATTTACCTACGTAAAAATCCAATATGGCGCCCATAAGAAAAAATAAAGTTGGTGATGGTGGCCGAGTGACGAAACGTTGGATGTGAAATCTGAAAACACTATCAAATTTCGCGGAAAGAAGTGGCAATGTAAGAGTGCAATCTGTTTTAAAATCATTTTTGAAATAAAACCAGGAAAAAATTTAAACGATTCAAAAATTTCAGTTTTCTTTGAATATATCCGGAAATATTCAGAATTTTAAAACTTTCTAACCGGCATATTGTTAGTCCCATAAATGCCCAATTTTGCCCTAATTTATCTAACATTATCTCCTAAAATTTCCTAGATATGTGCTATTGTTGAGTCACTACTGTAAGCCTCAGTAGTGACTCACAGAAAATAGCTTTTAATATTTGGTTCTATTAATAGTTTTCTTTATAAGTTACTTACCTTTAAATTAATTTTAGGAAGTTTAGTACTGGTCCACCTCCGAACGGGTTGCTCCCCAGTCAGATGACCAAAAACCTCCTGTTGTTGTCAAAAAGTGCCTGTCACCCTAAATCCAAACTTTGCAAGGTAAGAAGTTTTTAATATGCATTTTCATTGCTTAGAGGCTGACTTTTCAGCTTGCTTATTCTAAATTTAAGTTTGTAGGTTAAAAGAGAAGATTTGAAATACTTATTTATATTTAACATGAACAATCTGTTCTGTAAAGTTAAAAAATAGTTTATATACAAATCAGAAAGTTTTTTTTTATTATTTTAAGCTTTAAAATAAATTTTCAAGTTTTTTTTTAAATCATTAAATTATTAATATACCAGGTGTGTGAAAAAGAGAATAGGGAATGACTGTATTTCTAAAACTGTTTTTTCTTTAGGATTAGAATTTTTAAAATAAAGGTGTCTTATAAAGTATTTTTTAGTTGTAACACACAATTTTATGGTTAGCTTTAAAGCTTCCCAAAAATCTCAAATTTGTATCGGGTGCCCAAATAAGAAAGGACGCCGGCTGTATTCAGAAAATGTTTATCCAAGGTTGGGGAAAAATATTTTTAGTAAAGGGGTCTGCTATTTCTCTTTTACCACTTTTACAACGGGGTCATTGAAAAATGATATAGAGTCCCATAGTGATTTAGAAAAAAAGGGAATCTTTCAACCTATTTTTGTTCACATCTCTTTGTTTTTCAGGTTGCCTACGTTGGGTTTTTTATGTGAATCATCAAAAAAACTTTAAACCTAAACTTTGTTTTAATTTTGTTAATCTCCCTTTTCATTGGTGGGTGGAAATTTATACCCCCAAATCTTTCCGGTGTGGTAAGGAGGAGACCGCAAAGTAAATAAGGGGGCCGGGCCAACCTAGATACCCCATATTATTAAGAATGGGTTTTTCTCCCTCCAGAAAAAGGGACTATAGATTTTTTAACCCCCCCTCCGGATCCTTCTATTAATTGAAGGCCCCGGTAGTACTCAGACTATTAAGTGTTATCTAAGCTTTTGGATCTTCTCACTAAAATTGTTTTCCTCATGCCAATCGTACTGTCGTTTTTTATGAAAAAATTTTAATTTTAAAAATTTAATCAAGAATTATACTTACCTGTGACCAGCCCATGTGTTTACTTGTGAGGAGCTTTTGCCAAATCTCTAGGATGGGCGGTTTCCGAGATACAGTTCCTCATTATGGACACCTGGTATTTTTAAATTTAAAATATTTATTTTAAAGTATTTCAAATCAAATTTGCTGCCTTAGTATTATATTTTTTTCTTTTTTTTTGCTGTAAAATAGTATGTTTTATTTCGCGGCGGCGTTTTCTCATGCCGCGTACAATTCATAAACCCGTTTCGAGACAGGATGGGGAACTGTAGCCTTAGTAGCCATTCCCCAGATGCCAGGGGCCGAATCGGGGTAACATTCTCTGAAGACAGTTCTTGTAAAATATAATTTGTTTAACAAGTAATCAGTCGGGTGTTGGTCTTGATGTCAAAATCCAAACATTCGTTTTATAGTCTAATCGGCACCGTTAAATAAGTTACATCAAAGACCTAGAATTTTACGGGATGGGCTTAAAAGGTATAAGAATACAACAGGCCTTTATTTAAATTGAAAACTGACAAAATATATACCAGTTATTACAATCCATTTTCCCGAATGGATTTTGCCAACAATGGCAACAATGTCTGATCACATAACGCCGAGGAAGAAAAAAAGTCTTATTGTTAAAATTTAAATTATCGTTTGAGTACACCAAGGGTGGTAAAATCGATTACTTACTTTTTAATTTAAGACAAATCGTTTATAAATGCCAAAACTCCTATTTCAAATTTTCAAATTTTGACCTAAGATTATTAATTTTTAGATTTTGACCTAGCACCCTCAAAAATCCTTATATCCTAAATCTAAGGCCAATAGGTTTATAAATGCTAAAATCCACCATTTTGAATCTCCCATTTTAAATTTCCAAATTTTTACAAAGGGTTAATTTAGCATTACATTGATTTTTGGAACTAAAGATGAAGAATTTAAAAAATCTGCCTATTAAAATCTTTAAATAAGAAAACATACCTAACATGTGATTTTTAACCAAAATATTTGTTTTACAGGTCCAGAGAAACACCAATTAAATGAAACATGTTTTTCGCGCTTCCGTCCTTAAGAAAATTTTAAACATTTTTTTTTAATAACTTGATAAAAAAAGAGATATCATTTTGCGGTTTTCTATTTTTTAGTTTTAGTGCTTTTTTATTACCGTAAGAAAAAATTTATGATTTTATTTAACTTTTAAGAGATATTCAAAGAAATAGGGTAAGTTAACATCAAGCCCTCCCCGCAGAACAATAAAAAAAAAAATTTTTTTTTATTTTTATAGAAAAATACTTAAAAATGATCTTTTTAATCAAAAGTTCTTTCAGTAAAATCGGCCAAGCAATTTTTTTCGGGGTAAAACCCCCCACCATTTATTTGACAGCTGTCAAAAAAATTGATGAAAGGTGTTTTATTTAAAAATGATCGTAGATTGCCATGACAATATTTTTAGACCCACTTCATTAGACTTAAGCAAAAATTAGTTTGATGAACTGTTATACTAAATACGCCCCCCCAGCGGCCATCCTAGGAACTTGAAAAATAATTTTCAGATTTTTTTTATACAATTATAATAACAAAAAATTCCATTATTCCCAGAAAGCATGTCCTGAGATCAGCCGCTTACCTAGCTTATTTGGCCACCGGAACGTTTCAGAGTGGGTCCATTTTTTAAATAAAATCTTGGTAAATAAATATCTCATTCATGATCGAATTGAAGTCATTATTGCTAATTTTTCTTCTTTTGGGAAACCCTGGGACCCTGGCTTAATTTTTTTAAAAGCTTGTTGAATACATCATGGATTTTCCCTTCTTTAAAATGCACCACAGGAAAGCTTCGGCGCCTAAGAGATTCATGCTTTCCTGTGGGAACATTTTCTTACAACTCTTTTTGGTTCTAAACCCCTTTTATGTAACTGTTCAACGGTAGTGTACGGAGATCAATGTTATAACCAATTACTACTAAAAATAAATTGATCTGTCAGGGTATATCAATTTGGTAGAATTAACAGTTATTATTTTTTTCTTCGTTGAAATTGTAGATTTAAAGTAAATCAAAATTTTAAATGTTCTAACAATTATTTTACATCACTTTTGTATAAAACACAATCATAACTTTACAGGTATGGTATATTAAGCATGTTATCTTCTTAACCTATAAATTTTTAGTGTAGATTTTAAATTGGCATTTACTTCATTTTTTGGTATTTTTTTGTTTCTATATAACATTTCTCCGGGAATTAGTTTAAAAATAAATAAGTTCAGAGTTGTCCACATTTTTGCCTTTAATCGTTCTCACGGGGGGAGCGACAGCATGGCTGAAAAAAAACCGTGGTTTTAAGATTTTTTTTTAACGTCAATTGCAACAGACCGATGGTTATAACAATGACTAAACATGATGGAGCAACACCATAAATTAAATGAATCATTACGTATGGTTAAAGAATTTTTTCCCCGAACTAATCTTAATAATAGAGGAGATATTCCATGGCCATTCCAGCCCCGCCCATCCTCTCGATTTTTTGAGGGTTTTTTAAAAGTCGGGCAATAAGTAAACCAACGACACGACTCCAACCTAAATCCAGAAATTATCAACATACCCCTTTATCTTGAAAAATTTAAACATCTTATTGCCTAGATTGACATTTTTTTTAAAAATAATTTTCTTCTTTGTGCCACCTGCCACTTATTGATTTAGGGTTAGAAAGCCCCCAAAAATTCAGGTTTGGATTTTTTTAAGGAAGATAAAACATTACTTTATATTTCTAGGCGGACGGTAATGGAGGCCAAGTTTCGGCATGACGAACGAATTGTATATATTACAGAAACGTTTTACCTGTTTTCCCCCATTAAATAATCTCTTACCTTAAAAAATGCTTGGGTGACAATGACAAATGAACATATAAAAATCTGTTTTTTTTTTGGCACCAATCAACCTTTTAAACAAATGAACACACGAAATTCAGTAGCCACCACCCAAATTATACGTCCGCGTTTGATTGCGCTAGCCCTGGTCGCTTTTTTAATAAATATACTTACCGCGTATTTTATTTTCTGAATTACGGGTTCCCCGTAAATTCATAGCCTGAAAAACGGGGAGCCCGTAAAAAAAGGAACATTCAACCCATTTTTAAAAAAAATATTTTCTCAAGACAAATCTGATTTTTTTTCCAGGACATTTCAACAGTATAGAAAAAGGAATTCCAAAAACTAAGGGTGTTAGAAATGCTAGTACATACATGCATGGCGATTTTATTAAGGGGAAAAAGTCTTAAATTAATGTATACAAAAAGTTTATATAAACTTGTGTATTCTTTTCACGTGTTTTTTCATATCCGGAAGATTTCCACGTTTTTCGGACACCCTGTATGATAGCAAAAAGAAACATAATTTAGGTATATTTTTATCAAATTATTAATGACAAAAAATATAGCAGTCAATTTTCTAATTTTAGTAGTTCCTTGATTTAAACTGGGTTTTAAGAAAAATTGTACAGGCGACCCTTAACGACCTTTACTATTGGGGCCCCCAAATAACCCAAAAATTTTTTCAAAAAAGGATTTTGGTATCTGCCAGACAGTACTTGTTAAACAAAAAAAAACCTAACTTTAAAAAAACCCTTTTTTATACAAATAACTCTTTATATAAAAAAAATATTTATAACAGTCCTTAAAATGTTTTTTTAACTTTCTTTTTTAAAACATATTTGCTAACTCAATTTCTTCAATCTTAGTGATGGTCGATCAATGGGCCGAACAACGCCGTCAAACAGCCCTAAATAGAGAGGTCCACATGAACCAGATTGTAATTCCTAGAACACAAAGAGTTTTTAAGTCTCTGTCAACCTATGGACCCGTTGAAATTTGCTGCGATTCTGATAAAAGAAATTAGAAGAAAAAGAAACATCAAGACGCTCAGGACTTGTTGGAGAAGAAGTTAAAAAAAGTAAGGAACCAAAACGTAACTATACCAAACTTTTTTTTTTTTTACCATTAATTCTAAGTAAAAAATGCTAACCGACTACGAGCCCAATAAGGGGGGTTTTTTTCCCCCAAGAAATACATGGGAGAAATTTAAGCCCCCCAAAAAACAATTTTTTTGCCATCTTCAACCCTTATCCAAAAAAAAGGATGATTTTTTTAAAAAAAGGGGTAGTTTAGGAATCTTGGGCCCCAGGTATTACGTCCTCGGGGGCCCCCACGCTTAGGCCGGGGGGGGAGGCCAGGGGGCTAATTAGGGGCCGGGGGGGGTAGGCTCAGGGCACTACACAATCTTAACCTAACTATATTTATGTCACCTTTTTAAATCCATGTTGTGACGTCAAAAGGGGGGTTTTGGGCCCCTTTTTGGGAATAATTAAATATGTCACCAGCTCATCATTGGAAAAAAATTTAAAAACCTAGCAGGATTCGAAAACCAACCCCTCGTCCAAACGCTTAAAAACCGTTGCCACTCGCCACGGGGGGGAAAATTAGATATTGTTGTGAAATAGATGTATAGTAAAAAGACATAAATAATTAAATAAAAATTAAAAAACCTTTAACGGGGGTTTTAACCACCTAGTGCCTTGCTTCTGGTTTCAACGCCCCTTGACCATGCAGCCAAACGGCCAAGTTTAAATGTATTGATTAAAACGTGTAGAGTCGTTAGGAATCTTAGATTAGCACTTTCATATGTTAAAAAATGGTTTCCGTCACCTATCACCTGTCCTTTTGGGGCCACATGGTGTTGAAAATATTTAGGAATTAGGGGGGCTATGGGTTGGCAACTGTGGGGCCCCCCCCGCTTTTTAACGCCGGGCCCAGGGTGTAGAC
>JAHBCN010026114.1:0-11032 GCA_019359885.1 Listronotus oregonensis | reverse complement strand
TTTTCCCAAAAATTTTTTCTAAAAAAAAACCTTTTAAAAATAATAAATTTTTAAAAAACAAAGCACCGGTAAAGATGAAATTGCCAATATTCTACTAAAGCCTTTTCCCCAAAAAGCATTTATGCAACTTTATATATAATAAATGAATAGTTTGTGAAATTTCCTCGAGCTACCCCAAGGAAAGTAGAATTTTGTTAAAGGATTAAAACCGGTAAAGATCAAGACACCGAACCTATAAAGTTGGGGTTCCCGGGGCCCCAGTGGGGGGTGAGAGGGATAATGGGATGTTTGAAATTTTTAATTTGAGACCGGATTCCGAAAATTTTGGGGTTTAAAAAAGGGACTGAATAGAGTCCTCCTGGTGTCTAGTGTTATCCAACACATCTTAAATAAATTTAATAAATAAAAAAATACCGTATTATTATTGCTGGAATCCAGGGGCCCTTTTTAATATTCAGTCGGCACAACGGTCTCATATGAAAGTTCGGACGTTCATCTTCTCACTAATACAGTGACTCTATTGTATTCCCCTACTTTCCGGAAAATTTCTTTCAAAGTTAAATTTTCAATTCCCCCCACTACACTCTGGCGTTAATCAAGGTTCCGTTTTAACCCCCAAAATTTTTTTAACCTCTCCCTTTTGTTTTTCCGAAAACTTCCCGCTGGTTTTCCCCCAAGGTTTGGGAAAAGAGCCAAAACCCATGTTCAGACCCATCTAAAACCCTTTGTTTTTACTATGAAAATGGAAAATCAAAATAAACAAATGTGAATGCTTTATCGCAACGCGTAAGTTCACAAACAACAGCCTTTTAACCAACCTACGAGATAAACCCCCCGCTATTCCTGCTCATAGATCAAATCCTGAGGGATTATCGACTAAGACTAAAATTTGTAGCTTATGTCAACCACGTTGTGGGCATTTACAGCCCAAACCTTTATTCATTTTTCCCCGCCCCCCTCTCCAAAAAAACTTTTTGAAAAACACCACCAAAAAACCTGTAATTCCTTTTCGCATGCATGGTCCTGCGTATCCAACACACAATTACAAAGACTACAAAGGTTAAAAAAAAAGTTCTTCGTGCAGATTCTGGAGATATGCAGAATCGATGAATGCACGAGGCAAAAAAAAACCCCCAAAACTGAAAATTTCCACAATGACCGACAAATTTTCCACTTTTAAACCCAAGCAAGCAGAATAACTAGAGACTTGACAAAGACCAGACAAGATGACAACCCCACCCATAAACCAATTTATCGCCGACTTCCCATCTACCAAACCCCCTATCATCAATAACTTCAAATTAAACAAGCCAATTAAATACCTAAAATATGAAAGCAGCGTGCAAATGTGTGAGTGAATAAGAAAAAGAATGTATATCGAATAAATTAAAAACAAAACATATAAATTGCAGTTAGGTCTACTCAGTACCTGTAAGCATCAAGTAGGTTTTTTGCCTTAATTTTTCCTACAGAAACAAAAAGCAATTCTAAACATTATAGCATATATGCAACAAATTATTTTAGAACAAAAACAAACGCCCAATGCATTATAAAGTGTCACGGAATAATGCTAAAAGATTAAATAGCCAATACATTCTGTGCTGGCGCCCCCAACCGCCCCTGTGCCCTTGGGCCCTGCCCTGTTCTTTTTAGCGGCTGGAAATCCACTGTGACAAGAAAAACCCTTTAAAAAACTACCCGTAGATGTATAATGTTATACTATGGAAAATGATAAAGTGTTTGAAAATGAGGTTAGTTCTGGTAGGGTAATTTTATTGTTTCTTCAATAATTGCTTTTTTGGGTCATTGCACATACATTTACAGATAATTGTTTTAAAATAGTTTGGCTTTAACAAGTTGATGACATATCTATCATTTCAAGAACAGCAATTTACATGATAACTAAAAAGTGAATGCCTTTAGAAAATAGGTAGCAGACTAATAATAAAACAAATAGTCCAAGTAATCCCCCTAAGTTGATTAACATACTTTATAATTCGGGGGGATTTTGTTTTGACGAGTCTACCACACTTTTTTCTGCACTTTTCTCGATTTCTCCGTTTTCCTCGAAAAAACCCATATTATGGGATTTGGTTTAAAAAGCAGACCACAACTTTTTTTAAATTATGGAAATTTTTTGAAAATTGAATTTTAAATTTCCGACAAAAAATTTTTCCGACTGTTTCATGTCTAAATCCCAAAACAGGGATTTAAAACCATTACCACATAGCTTATTTTTTTGGGTTTAAAATTTAAATTTTAAATAATTTTTAAAAAACATTTTAGTTTGTCCAAATTTCAAAACCCATTTTTTTTCCAAGCTAAATTGAAATTTTGACGGGGTATAAAAATCGTTGACCACAAACCAATTTTCACTTTTTTTCTTTAAATTTATTGTAGAAAATAGTAATATCACATTAGTCCGCATTTATTAAAAATCATTAAATACGTTTTAAGGGCCATCGTTAAATACTCACATTTTAAGGGGAGAGGGGTGAGGATTGTGACATTGTGTGACAAGGAGTATGGGAGGGTTATCAGCTTTGTGACATCACGTGTAAAAATCATATTTCTCTTAGTCTGTTTTATATACTTAAAAGGGTTTGTATTTTTGTTGGTATCACGCCTGCGGGTTTGTTTTTCCCCGGCCGTTGCCCGTAAGAAGGGTAAAAAAATAACCATGAACTTTTATCCGGGTGAACTGTTTTATTTTTGGAGTAAAATTTCAAAACTGTGACGTCGCACAATGTTAAAACGGTTGGACAGGGGGGGGGGTGGGGGCCCAAAAATCATGAAATTCGGGGAACGTTATTATGGATCCCCAATGAAATTTACTATACAAAAAAATTTTAAAAAATATATAGTTAATTTTTTATTTAATAAATTGAACGTAAGAAATGAAAATTAAAATAATTAAAATTAAATATATTATATTTTAATATATTATAAATTTAAAAATATATTTATATAATATATATATATATATAATAATATTATATATGTATTATTATACAATCAAAATTGATCTAGGAACAAAAAATGAATTTGTATACTTTGAGACTTATTTTCATTGTTTTTTTTTCCTAATTTTTATAAATTTATTTTTTGTACCAAAAAATGTTAAAATGTCAGAGAAATTTTCAAAGAAAATCTAAAAATTTATAAAAAAATTTTATTTTCTAGATAATTTGAATTATATATATATATATATATATATATATATATATATATATATATATATATATATATATATATATATATATATATATAAATATATATAGATATATATATAAAATTATATATATATTTTTTCAACAACAAATAAAACTATTATTTCATGTTGAAAGTTTATTTCAGAGTTTTGGTGACTTCAGCCTTTTAAACAATGCTTTTACAAAAAGTTATTCCAGATAAATTGTAAATTTTATTCACTTCACTGAAAATTTCTTTTAACAATTAAAACACATGTTAAAACGTTTTCCAACATGTCGGGAAGAAATCAATATATATATATATATATATATATATATATATATATATATATATTAAAAATATATATAAAATATATATATATTTTATAAAAAATATATATATAAAAATTTTTAAATATATATATATAAAAAATATATATATTATATATATATTATATATATATATATATATATATATATATATATATATATATATATATATATATTATATATATATATATATATATATATTTATTTTTTTATATATATATTTTTTAATTAAATTTTTATGTTTCGAGAAATAAAAAATTGGAAAAATTTTTTGTCGGATAATTTTAAAATTTAAACATTTTTAACAAAATTTAATTAAAAAAAAAAAGTTGAAATTTAATATAGGGTTTTTCGAGGGAAAAACGGAGGAATCGAGAAAGGGCGCAGAGGAAAAGTGTGGTAGACTCGTCGAAACGATGTTCCTCACGAATTATAAAGTATGTGGTAATCAACTTGCCAGGGGGGGCCTGTACTGTGGACTAAAATGAGTTTGTTAACAGTTCTAAACGATCATGAAGGACCTGTCATTTTGCTTTTTATGTGTCAAGTAAAGCTTTGTTTAAAAATTTTTGTTTTAACTGTAAAATTATAACTTTGAACATTTTCACTAAAAACCACACATCGTAACCTATTGTTTTATAACGGATTTTTTCTTTTTTGATCAAAACAAAGTTTGGCAGTACAAGACTTTTTTTTTATTTGTTATTCATTATAATCTTCTAAAACTTATCTACAACAACACTGGTGTCAATTTTTTTTCTGACTTTCAAAATAAAATTTTATTTTGTCGCCATTTTATAAACTAAAATTCTCTATTGATTCGCTTATTTTTCTTTTAGATTAAGTATCAGTTAGTACTGGTTACAAAACTAGGATAGGCATAATTAAAATATTTTTATGTCATAATTTTTGTGCAAATTTCGACCATTAAACCCTGCATTTTAAATACTGTGCCACTCATATTTTTTTAAAAAGACCACATATTTTTTCCCCGAAAAATAAAAATTTATTATCTACCTATCTTAATTTTTTTAACGTAATTTTTCTAAATGGCCATGGCAGCCTAGACAATAAACCAGAAAGGCAAAAAGTACTTTTACACACCCTTAAGTTACGAAAACCAACATCTAAAATTATACAATTAAGGTATACAATAACTTGCCCCATCAAAACATTTCCGTTTAAAAAGAAGCCTTAATTGGTTAGACCAATTGAACACCCCAAATTCGCACACGACAGTTCCGGCTTACCGCACGAAATGTTTTGGCCTATTATTCCTCCTATTATAATTCGGTCTCGTTGCACATAAAGGTATGAGATTTGGTATGTAAATTTACCTGTGAAAAGATTAAAACAGTTATGTCGAGTATTTTTGAATAGTCGATTTTAAAAATCGCCGATTTAACTACTGACTGACTGACGACGAGGAAGTAGAAACTTAAAATTTGGTGTGTAAGTAGGTTTTAAAAAAGGGCCGTAATATTGTATTTCTAGGGATAATTTAAAAAATTTTCAATCTGATTGGGCTTCCGCAGTTTTTAGGTCATAATTGTCTTAGAATTTAAAACGCAGGTGGGGTTTTATTTTCTTAACAAAAAATGCCACATTTACATATTAAACTCCAAACCAGGCAAGATTTAAGAAACAGTAAAATGAGCAATTTTTCTTCTTCCTATTCAGTCAATGGTTAGGTTTTACCTACAGAGCAAGGTCCACTAAGAGAACAACAGGCATGAGATTCCCCCTGCCAATTTTTTTCATTCATTAAACTCTGAAAAAAGAAAGGAGATTCCACCAAAAAACATTGATGTACAGGGTCTCTGATTATATTTACGTGGCTTCTGAAGCCTTTATTTTTGAAGAAAGAAAAAAATGTTTTTTTATAAAAATTGTAGGTTTTTTTCCACGTTATCTTTTCAAATTATCAGTAAAAAAATATCGCAATAAAAAAATGGAAAAATATAGGCAACTTCAACTTTTTTAAATGGAACACCCTGTATATTATGCCCCACAATTATATTAAAAGAACTTTTTTTTCTGATTTGATGATATTGGATTATCCATTTTTGAGATATTTAAGCTTAAAATATAAATAAATTGAAAAAAAAAACATATTAGTATCAAAAAAGCTATGAAAACAATAAATTTTTTTTAATAAATTTCACGTATTGATATTGTTAAAAGTTAAAATTTATCATTTTAACTATTAAAAGTAGTTTGTATTGCTTTTTTGTCGATGGGCTATTCAGAAGAACAAAAAATCGCTATTATGCGTCTTTTTTATGGTAACAATAATAATGTGACGACAGTGCAAAGGGAATACTACTTATTAACTTATTATATCCTTAACAACGGGTACCATCAATAGATACTATTAAATACATAGTAAGAAAGTTTATTGAACGAAAAAGCTTTGAAATGAAGAAAAGGACTGCAGCACGAAATAAAAACAAAGTTTTGGATATCCTCGTTTTCTCAGGATAATTATTATACTTTTTCTATTGGACTAGCACTAACTACTTTTAATAATTTTAGAAAATCCTGAAATATCAATTACGGATGCGGCATCTGAACTTAGTAAAACAAATTATAAAATTTATTTAACTTTAAAATTTTAAAATTTTATCCTTATAAATTTATGTCCGTTCAGAATCTTCCTGAACAAAACATGCAGGACCGACCTAAGTATATATTGGAAATAGCTAAGTTTATGCAGCAGGATCCAAAGTTTTTAAATAAAATTCTATTTACTGACAAGTCTTCCTTCACTTTAGCAAAAATGTTTAATTACAAAAATTAACATTATTGGTCTAGAGAAAACCCTCACCAAATTCAGCAACATAACAATTTTATTGTTTCCATGGCTTTCTTGATACTTATATGAAACTTTTTTGTAATTTATTAATAATTTAAACTAAACTATTTGAAAAATGATTCATCCAAATATCATTAATGTATATATATTTGAAATCAGAAAAAAAAAGATCTTTCGTTGTAGCGCATAATATACAGGGTGTTTCATTTAAAAAAGTTGAAGTTGCCTATATTTTTCCATTTTTTTATTGCGATATGCTTTTACTAATAATTTCAAAAGATAATATGGAAAAAATCCTACAATTTTTATAAAAAACATTTTTTTCTGTCTTCAAAAATAAAGGCCTCAAATGCCACGTAAATATAATCAAAGACCCTCGGTATCTAAAATTAGACCAAGTTTTGTCCACAATTCTGATCCACTCATTTTTGACTTGGCAAGTTTCTTACTGACTGTCCGTATTAATAAAACAACTGTGTCTATTAATAAAAAAAAGACGTAAACACAAACAAATCAGTAAAAAAACTTGCCAAGTAAAAAGAGTGGAACAAAATTGTGGACCGAACTTGGTCTAATTTTAGATCTCAGAACTTTAAGGAGCCGAGATTTTGGATAGGAACTTGGCCCTTATTAAACGTAAGTGTTTTTGGTGGAATCTTATTTACATAACACAACACCAACATTCATCAAATACTTATTTGTATACCTTTTTTAAGAATTTAGTTCAAATTTATTGTTCTCACTGTATATTTAAAGAGAAGGCTCGTGGCAATGTGACACCGACAAAGCACCATTAACATCGGAAACTTTCCAACCTTACTATATATTTTACCAATATTAGAATAAAAAAGCTATACCGTCAATAAAACCTAAAGCTTTTAAGCTCTTCAGTATTAAGAGTAGCAGAGGGCCCCATTAAATAAATTGGAGGATTTCCTGCAGGCGACCCCAAACATTTTCAAATTGTCCATAAACTATCTGGTCAGGCTGGATCGGCATGATAATAGTTATTGTTTATGAGAACCTAATGGGAAATTTAGTACTATAAGATCGTGGAAAGGGCGGTCATTAATAAACACCGTTTACAATTTATGGCTAAGTTGATATAGACGCTAGAGATTAATAATGCTTAAAATTATGGAAGAACATAAAGTTTGACATAATAAAGTTACAGTTACGGCCGAGTGATGATCGCGTTTAGCAATTTAGCAATGGACTTAGTAATTGTTAAAAGTTAACAACGGTTTAGAATGTTTAACAAAATTAGATTTTGACAGGTTGCTCAATAAAACATTGATAAACGAGACAATGACGTTTGTTAAACATTCAAAACCGTGTAACTTTAACAATTGCTAAGTCCATTGCTAAATTTAACAACGCGATCATCACTCGGCCGTTAGTGTCATAGAAAATATAATACCTTAAATTAATTATATTAATTTTTTAAGCAACTTACTGTCTCTTATAAAAATCTATTGATAAAACTCTAAAGGCATTTCACGCAGCAATTTTTTTCTAATTGATTTTTGTCTGTGTTATGGTCGTAATAATACAAACATATTTGCCTATTTATAGTCCGGGAGGCCACCGCAAAAAACCAAGCCTATAAGAGAACCGCATCTAACATTTTTTTTTATATTACTATGATTTATACTCAATTTAAAGCCGCACTGCTGCCTCAGCTCAGCGAGTTTAAATTGCATTTTATTTAACCTTAAAAAAAATAGTAAAAAACGATTTTTTTAATATAACTCAAAAACTACTGATTTTAGAAAAAAATGGTATATAATCGAAATTAATATTTTAATAAAACTACGTTATTTTTTAAAAAATTTTTTTTGTAGAACTTTTAGTTTTTGAGATATTAACGATTTAGTAAAAAGTAAAAAATAAAAGAGTTACGGAAAAAAGGTAATGGGCAAAAAAATGCCTTTTAGTTACCTCTATAAAAATAGTTTTTAACACATTTTTAATAAAATAAGTATTAAAGAAGATATAAGCACAAAAGTGATTTTGGTCATAGAAAAATTCGCTAATAATATTTTATTGATACAACTAAGTATACCCAAGGGCGTCGATAATATTTTTTTCTGGAAGGGGTAATTTTAGTATCGGAAAAAACAACTCTGAACGCAAACCTGACAAAATAGTTATAAAGTATTTTGAAAATAATCTTTTTATTGACTTAAAATTGGTGAAATATTTTTGATGCTAATATGTCATTTATAATGTTTGCACACATTTTTCAGAAACTTAAACAGAAAAAATGTTTGTAGCACCTCCAAAATAGGTTCTTAGCACTCATTTGCTATTCCGAACTCAGCTGACGCCTCATGCAGAAACAACAAATTCGTCCTGAAAACCTCATCATTTTAGCCACTTGATACAAAAGTAACTATATAATAATAATATCATTTTTCTTCCATATATCTTTCGCCTGTTAAGTTTCTTAGTTTTTAGTATCCAAAGTATAGATGCAATATAAAAATATATTGACAATAAAATATAATTTACCATAACAAGCACACTAACTTATTTAAACTTTAATTACATGGCAAACATGTATTCAGACATAAAGTAACTTATTATAGAATATACATACATATGTACCAATATCTTTTTGTTACATTATGAACGAAACAAAAAAGAACTTAATCCTAAATTGCTATTTTTAAATTGACAATTTTTTGTTTAACATAACTTTTAACAGAAAACCGCTTTATTTAATTCAAGTATTAAACACCAACTGTAATATAAAATCCAAATGCCTTTTTTTTCATTTTTGCAAATTTGTCTACAATGGAATTTGTATTTATTGGTATGTCTCTATTCACATGTGAAAGCGCTAGACCAACTAATCGTTCTTGACTCATAGATGCCCTTAACCACGTTTTCAATCTTTTTAGTGCAGAAAAACTTCTCTCCGAGGATGCAACGCTCACTGGCATAGTACATACAAGATATAATGCTAAATGAACATATATAAGGGTATAACTGTTTATCACACGTTTTAAGAGTTGAAATTGCAGAATCTGGGATATTTGTTTTGGTTTTTCCGTTTTTCAAACCATAGTTCTAACTCAGTTTTAACCAGCATTAAAATTATGTCGTTACTTTCATTTTTAAATTTGAGAATATATTTGCCGACGACGTGGTAGGTAGGGTTTTGGGGGGGTAATTACCCCCATTACCCCACCCCCTTATCGATGCCCTTGAGTATACCAGCTCTTATCAATTTAAAAATTAACTTAAAATGCTCTATTCAATAAATAAAACAAACTAATACATATGTGCCACGAGGCAATGGGGGATAACCTAGTGACACGAATATTTTATTTAATATTTTTTGGTCCATTAACTGTACCCATACCTATCCACTTGAAACTTTAACTAAAATAAAATTTCAACTTTAAATAATTAAAAATAATAAAAATAAGTGCCTCCTCTATCTGGGTGTTATATACCTGGCAGGACGCTTACATTTCTTGATCTTCTATGCTTCTATGTGTATAGCTTATCGTTTAAATATTTTATTATCGATTTAAATAATAATATTATTAATTTGTAAAGACAGTTACTTGTTCAGAATGATTTTGAAAAAATTTTAATGATATTTTTAACATTTAAATTTGTTTAAATAGTTTATTTTTTTTTTTTTATTGAATTAATTTTATCATATCTTAAAGTAGTAAATAAATGGGTAAATACCATCATTTAAATAAGAATGGCTTTAAGCCTAGAAGTAGATAGCTTAATAAGAGAAATGTTTTAAAAGTTTAATACTAAATAAACTATTTAAAAAATAGGTTTAAATTATAATTAAAATTTTTTCAAGATCATTCTGAACGAGTAACTGTCTTTAAAAAATAATTAATATTAATATTTAAATTGATAATAAAAATATTTAAACGATGAATCACATAAGAAAAGTCAGAAATGTTAAGCCCTGTCAGGTTTAACACCCAGATGAAGGATTTTTTTTCAAATAATAAAAATTAAATTTTATTTTAGTTAAAGTTCCAAGTAGATCGAAATAGGTACAGTTATTAAAAAAAAAAAAAATTAAGGTTATCCCCCATTCCGAGGCACATTTTTTTTGTAGTTTGTTTCATGTAATGAATAGAACATTTTGAATTAGTTTTTAAATGGATAGGTGCTGGTACACTTACTTTTACCAGAAAAAAGAATATTAGCGAAATATTTAAGGGCCAAAATCACTTTTTTGCTTATATCACCTTTAATACTTATTTTATTAAAAATACGTATAATATAACTTTTTTACGGGCCCTATTTTTTGTTTATTACATTTTTTTGTTACTCTTTTAATTTTAAAGATATTTACGTTTTTATTTTAAATTTAAATGGTTAATATCTCAAAAACTAAAAGGGCTACAAAAAAAATGTATAACAAAACTGACATAGTTTTATTAGATCATTAATTTTGACTTTATACCGTTTATTTCTAAAATCGGTAATTTTCGGGTTATATTAAAAAAACGATTTTTTTCATTTTTTTTAAAAAAATGCACTTTAAACCCGCTGAGCTGAGGCAGCAGTGCAGTTTTGAATTGACTATAGTTTATAAAAAAAAAAATTTTTTGCTCTAGGGTATTTGTTTTTTTATATCTACAAAAATGTTATTTTTAAAGATAAAAAATTGTTGTAAATTGTTTGCATGATACCGTCACATTTTTCT
>JAHBCN010026113.1:0-10801 GCA_019359885.1 Listronotus oregonensis | reverse complement strand
AATAACCGTTAATTAATTTTATATTTAAAAACTTAATGTAATTCACAGAATTTAAATTTTGTCCAAAAAGCATGGTTTGGTAATTTGTTCATGTTTTGATTTGTGATGTCCGAATTTTAAATTTTCTTGGGCCGACAATAAAAAGCGGCTACTTTTTACTATTTTGTGTTCCTCCTAATAATAATTTTAACTTTATATTTATATTAATAATAGATCAATTAATAAGTAAAATACACCGTATTTATGTTACCAAACAACTTCTATTTAGCATATTTTATATTACCATTAAACAAATGTTTGCAAGGTACCATGCAACATATTTACTTGTGGCACAGCATAACTAACAGGCAGCACGATCTCTTTCTGGTGGCGCGTATGAAATTTTTAAGCACAAAACACAAAATAAACGCACACGAAACGATTACACTTTAAATAAAGGAGACAGATCATATCCCAGCAAAATGGCTGCTGAACCTGCGCGAGCTAAATGACCGTACTTATCCCGCCAATTAGTTATGCTGTAATACCAGTGTGATACCGGTAGGTTGTGGTTACATCGCGAAAATTTGTTAATTATGTAGTGTAGCCGAATTTGTTTTTTAACAGCATTCTTAGTTGCCTCTGCGTTGTAATCATTTATAAGAATTAACACATTATTTTTATTGTCTGATAGGTACGTTAACAGGTAATAAAAAGAGATTGTCTCTTAATTAAATTTGTGTTCAGCTTCTTAAAAAACTGTAATATTTTAAATGCTTAGTTATTTGTTTATTTTTTTACTTTGCATCAACTTTTCACATAGTTTGTGTGACTTTCTTTTTTTACAACAAAAAACATTTAAAATGGCAGTTTATAATATACCGAATTAAAGGAAAGGTTTGGTGCTCAGAAATAATTTAGTACAGATTTGGTAAAATATGTAAAACTAGAAAGTCACCGTAATAATTTTAAAGAAATTACCAAACGATTATAAATTTTTTTAGTATTGTACCAAAATGAATTTTCATTTTGTATAAGGTCAGTGTAACCTATAGTTAAAAATAAATATTTTTCTTAAATATTATTATTTTCTTTTAAGCAATTTAATGAAATAAGTTTAGTAAAACGTATTTTTATGGGCGTTATTATGTGCCCTTAAAGACAAATTCTAATTTTTACATAATTTTACATGCAGCCCAATTATTTCACTTAACTTAAATGTAAATTTAGCAACAAGGTCCATCTGTAACATCGTTTATATTTGACCTTGTGATAGCTGTGCATAACGTTGGTTATAGCTTGTGTAGTCTGTGGCTATCCTCACTTCTATATCTTACTTTTTTGCCAAGCTGGAAAATGAATGGACAATAGAATAGCCTAGAAGAAAAAAACTAGGTCCATATTCTAAGACGTCTTTAATTTACAGGGTACTTCATTTAAAAAACTTAAACTCGCTTTGCCATTTGCTAAAAATCATACTTTGTAATGCATTACTGTAAAACTGTAAAACTATAAAAGCACGTAGCTACAAACCAATACCAAACTTTGTGTAATATTTTTTATAGCAGGAAACTAAATCCCCATTAATTTAATTTACGCCGCTAAGGCAAGTCAAAGTCCCTAGGGTATGACCGCTTTTCCGGAACGATGACTTTTAGCAAAAACTTAGTTTCCTTTATTCGTGATTAGGCCAATTAATTTTGGTTTATTGGAAGTCTTTTATCAAAGATATAATCGCATTATTACCATCTGTTTACTTTTAAGTTTGTACATACTTTAATTTTTAAAACTTTTATTATAAACTAAAGATAACTAAAATACAACTAGGCCAATTTTTCTGTAAAAAATATAATTGGTCATGTTTTTTATTATTAGTGAAAACAGATCGCGGCTAATTTGATTCAGCACGCACACCTTTGTATTTTGGTTGTTAATTAGAATAGAAAAAAAAACGATAAAAACAATTTTGTGTAAAATTTTACCTAAAATCCAATGGCGTACTTAATTTTTTATTAGTTATATTTTAAAATATATAATACAAAGTTGCTGTATATTACCCTACGATTCGTAATAAAATGAAATAACCCCATTATTGATACTACACACTTTATATTTACTTTCAGAAAAAAAATAGGATTATAAAAAATAGATATTCACTCCTTGTATCAAAATTTTATAACTGTTTAAAAAAAAAAAAAAAATTTTGTTTAATTATTATTAATTTATTTATTTACTTATTTTTTATTATTTTTTTAAAAATTCATAAAAACCGAGACTTTTATCTTGTCTTTTAAAAATTATAATGATAGCGAAATATATTTGTAAAGCATTTGCACTTTTTTTCCGCTCTCAGTAGAAAATTTAATAATATATTATTTTAAAATTTTAAACTTTATTTTATTTAAAACAAAGGTTAAGAACTCGAAAAGCTGACCTTGTGTTATTCTTATTTCTTGCTAAAATATTATACAAAATATTGCAACGACCATTTGTTCCTAAGCCAACTTGCATTCTACTCATAGATAATGAAAATTAAGGATAAATAAAAAAGGGATAACTAGCTAATAATTAAAAAACAATATTTTATATTTTTATAAAAGTAACAAATTTAAGAATTAATAAGTTTATTGCAATATTGATTTTATTCAGGGTGTGCAAGATATAAATCTTTTAAGTTTTTTCCCAAAATTTTTACAAATAACCAATTTCTAAGGTAAATATTAAGTGTATATTATTAATAAATAGGTTACTTTTTCGGAAACCAAATTGTCAAATAATATGCAGGGTGTCCCATTTAAAAAAGAGGCAACTTTGGGTTAAATTTTTAAAAACCGCAAATGATAAAAAAATAATTAAGTACACCACTATATTCCACGTAAAATTCTACATAAATATGCTTTTTACCGTTTTTTTCTATCTTTACTAATAACTGAGATACAGGGATGTACTGAAGTCGTCAAAATTTAAAAAACGCCCTCATCAAGGAAACCGAACTCGAGAATGTGCCACCCTGTATATAAACAAACCCAACTAGCAAGAGAATGCTAAACACAACATTTTAAGTGGCCAAATAAAAAAAAATCAGTGTTTTAATAAAGGAATTCATAAAGGGAAAAGGCTTATTCTTAACAGGTTTTGTTAAAAATGGGCATATGCTTACAGAATTCGTTCCTACCTTTTATTTAAAACCTATTATTAATACGAAAAAAACACCAATTTTTATTAAAGCAAATATTATACAAGTTATTTTTTAAATTATTTTTTTTATTTATTAAAAGTTATTTTGAACATTTGTAGTTGAAATACAATTATTTTAACACAGACCTGTCTTACAGGCAATTTTTAAATAAGATTATTAAAAATTAGTTTATTCTTTTTAGCTGCTATTAAAGATTTTAAAAACTTTATATTTTATGATATATATAATTTAAATACATTTTTTTTTCTTCACATAATTTCAATATGTGATATCAAATTTGTAATATATTCTATTTTAACAGGTTTTGCGTTTTTCACTAACGTTATATTTTTAACAATTTTTTTAAGAGTTTGTACTTATAACATGTCATTTATTTTACTGATATATTTTTTATATTATATTTAAGAGTTATATTTTGCAAATATAATTTTTTATTTTCCTTCGGATTTTTGGTTTTATGAGATGCCGTTCATTGGTATAATTTTACATAATACTACCTTTCTTTAAAAATATGTGTTGGCCCATATGTTTAAACTAATACCTAGACATTTTTATTTAAATATTTGGTTAGTTTTGTTTAGTTTTATTTTTAATTTTTTATTTCTGCTTGTTATTACTTTAGAAATAATTTAACAAAAAAGCATTATCGCTTTTACGCTTTGCTTTTTTGTTCCTTGATGCACCGTATACTTTTAGAAGACACAATTTAATATCTTATGATTATTTTATTTTGACGAAAAAATTGTTATTTCATTTTATGTAGACCTTTTAAACAAAATATATTTAACATTTAATAAAAATTCTGTTTAAAACTAAAAAAAAAAAATTAAACAGTTTTAGACAAATATAAAAAAAACATTTTTAAACCTTACAATTTATGAACAATCCTACTAAAATAACTATTAAATTAAGTGCTATAAAACATTTTAATCTAAAAAATATTTAATACGAAATAAAAGTTAAACATTACTAAAATGTATAAATATACAATGGTTAAATAAACTATAAATGTTTCATTATTAACAATGTTAATGGCAAAATAACATCCTAAAATATCCAGTAAAAACGACAAACACTTTTAAACGATGCTAGTCTCTCAAAGAAATATCACCGCTTCTCCGGAAAATAACTTTTAAGTGCAATTAAAATTGAACTGCAAAAGTAAGTTCTTTATGTTTTGATAAGCTTTAAGGGGTTTTAAGTAAAAAGCATAAATTTTCTTTAAGTCACAATATTATTTACAAAAAATACCATACAAATTTAAATGCCCATACTATTTAAATCATTTAATTTTTAACAAAATAATTAAATTATACCATTATTTTTAGAAATTGGTAATATAAATTCGTTTCATTGTTAAAAAAGGGCTACAAATATGTATTAACCAAGAGTCTAAATTAAAAACATTAATAATTTTGTATAAGGTATGACATAAGAATTACGCTTTTTGAATTTTAAGACAATTTAAAAAAATAGTTTATGTTTATAAACTAAGAGTAAGGAAAAGATTTTAAATTTTTAATATTTTTTTGATATGTATAGCTATTTTATAATAAAGTCATTCAAAAAATACAACTGCCTAACTATAAGTGGTATACTTTTTTAACAAATAATAAAGAATTGCTTCATAAACATAGAATATCGAAAGCAGACAAAACATAATTATATATTATATTTGCCTAAGTTGTTTTTTAACTAAAGAAATTATTATTAAGATATAATATACAATTTATATAGCATAATTTTAGTTATTTTAAAAAATATATACAAGGTACTCCACCTAATGTAAAAATCGAATCACGTATTGCTGTCATCATAATATTTATATTTAAGTTTTCTTTAACCTTTTATAAATAAGGAGCTAACATTCAGAACGTGATTCGTCACATAAATGTTAAAATGAGTAAAATAAGAAAAACTATTTTCATCATAAGTATAATGATGTTTATGGTTAATATTATAGGGTAACTTTAACGTCTTCTAATAAGCTTTTAATCGGCCATAATCTGGTAAATAAAATGTGGTTTTATTATTTGTTATAACTATTTAAAATATGGACATAACACGTTATAAATGAAATTCAGGGACAAATTATGTTTTAATTGATACATTTGATGGACAGATTACGTTTTGATTTAAAAAACATTTTTTATCTAATTTATTTGCCCAAAAATAACATGCTTTCCATATATTAGTAGACAAAAAAAAATGTGTTTTGAAAAGTGAGGAGCTAACATTCAAAACGTGATTTGTAACATAAATATTAAAATAAGTAAATTAAAATAAAACTGTTTTCATCATAAGTAATGATGTTTATAGCTAATATTACAGGGTAAATTTAGTGCATTTCAATAAGCTTTCAATAGGCCATATTCTGGTAAATAAAATGTTGTTTTATTATTTTTAATAATTATTTGGAATATGGCTATAACACGTTTTAAATGAAATTCAGGTTCACCTTTACATATATATTAGTAGACAAAAAGATGTGGTTTGAAAAGTAGAAATTGAATAGACAAAAAATGGTTTTTCAATTTTTTGTGACAAATTAGGTTTTGAATGTTAGCTCCTCAAACATGTTCTTTTATGTAACCTGACCATTTAAAGTTGACCAGATGATTAAAATTATAGCACACAGCAATTTTATTTACTAAAAAAATTATATTGAAAAATATGTATACACTTTTTTAAATATTTGGATGTGTTTGGGGATACAGAGTGTTAAAAGCTGTAAAGAAAAAAACCTATTTTGTATAAATCGTTGCTGTCTTATAAACTGTTGGTTTAAATTATTTAGCAAATCCTTTTAAATAAAACCAATATTTTTTTTTACATATTTTGCAAAATTTTTAAACCAAAAAATAAATAAATTGGCAACTATCATGTTGAATATTTATACTTTGCTTTTGCTAACTTAGCATATATGGATGCTAAGCATGCTTTAAAAATATGTTTGGATAAACTTAAAACGTTTTTTGTTATCTTTTAAACTTTAATGGATAAATGTAGTGGTGAAATAAAAGCATAAAATGCCAGGTCAAACCTTAAAACGCCGTTAAAGCCAAGCCGATGTCTCGAGGGAATCACCGCTTCTCCGGTAGATGACTTTTAACAGAAATTTAGTTGGAATTGTACGTGATATGCCGGATAAATGTGGGTTTATTTGATTTTTTTAGACAAAAAGAAAGAAGATATTATCAAAATATGGTAGAAAATACATAAAAATGTGTCCTTGCATTCATTGCAGGTAAATGTGATGATTTAAATTATTTATTTCAGGTATTAGAAAATATTAAAAAATCTAAATTGTTAAAATACAAAACTAGTCATTTAGAGGTGCTTTTGTATCTATAAAAATTTATTTTAATAATATGTTTTTAAGAAAATTCATAAGCTATTGAAATATTATACGCTGAACTTTAAACAAATTTTTGCTTTGTAGTTTATTTATTTATGAAAACTAAGGAACCCCACACTAATTACATTAAGAACCCTTAAAGGTCCCCAAATCCCCAGTGACCTTTAAGGCTGATTTTAAGGGGGTTAGAGGAGTTTTCGGGTTTTGCGCCCATGAAGTTGTTTGAAAACAATTTGCCAAAACCCATTTTCCATAAGAAAATTGCATTTATCTCAAAAACAGTTGCTTTTGGAGACTTAAATGATGTATTCGTTTTTAATGCGGAGAAAATCTTAGTAACCCTGTATCTTAGTTATTATCAACTTTGGGATAAGGCAAGTTTACGTATATTACGTTATTTCGATATTTCGACCTAAGGAATCTGCTGTTGCTCTGTGTTCCATTACATTTGGAACACATATATATATATATATATATATATATATATATATATATATATATATATATATATATATATATATATATATATATATATATATATATATATATATATATATATATATAAAATATAAAATATATATATATATATATATATATATATATATATATATATATATATATATATATATATATATATATATATATATATATATATATATATATATATATATATATATAAGGGTGTTACTTAATGGTATGTCATAATTTGAAGGAGGCATTCCTGGATCGATTTTAAGTCGAAAAGTTCCATTAAACGTGGGCCCTAAAATGCTTAGTTATTAAGATACAGGGTGTTAAAGTTTTAATTTTGCTTTCGTTTTTTCTTAATTATTCTTTAACCAAATGACCTAGCGATATAAAATTTGGGATCTGGGGGTTTTCTGAGGCGAGAAATTTAAATTCGTCCACGCTTTTGATGTTGCTACTAGAGGGCGCCAGCTACGGCCTTCCTCACTTGTTTTAGATTGTAACTTTTTTAACTTAGAATATTGACCTGTTTATTAAAAAATAAGTTACTATAAATCCATCTGCATCAAAAATGTATACTTTATTTAAGTGTCTAGGAGTAGCCGTTCTCGAGATAAACACACTTTAAAGGGATCCCACAATTTTTTATGGAAAATGAATTTTGGCCAATTGTTTTCAAACTTTGCATAGTGGTAGTTCTTAACACGGTGATCAAAAGTCTTTTGGGCACAAAACCCGAAAACGCCTCCAACCCCCCAAAATCACCCTCAAAAGTCACTGGGGGGTGGGGACCTTTGAGGGTGATTTTAGGGGTTGGAGGCGTTTTCGCTTTTGTGCCCTGAAAGACCTTTGATCATCGTGTTAAGAAAATCACTATGCAAAGTTTAGCAATTGGCCAAAAATTCAGTTTCCATAAAAAAATTGTGGGATCCTTTAAAGTGTGTTTATCTCGAAACCCCTTAGAGACTTAAATAAAGATACTTTTGATGCGATGGATTTATAGTAACTTATTCTTTAATAAACAGGTCAATATTCTAAGTTTAAAAAAGTTACGACATCTAAAACAAATGAGGACCGTAGCGCGCCCTCCCAACATCAAAAGCGTGGACGAAAAATTTTCGCCTCAGAAAAACCCCCGATCCCAAATTTTGTACCGCTAGTCATTTGGTTAAAAAAATAATTAGAAAAAACGAAAGCAAAATTAAAACTTTAACACCCTGTATCTTAATAACTAAAGCATTTAGAGGCCGTTTATGAACTTTTCGACTTAAAATCGATCGGAATGCTTTGACCTTGCAACACCGTATAATAATATATATATATATATATATATATATATATATATATATATATATATATATATATATATATATATATATATATATATATATATATATATATATATATATATATATATATATATATATACAGGGTGTCAAAAAGTCTGGAATATTGCAAATATCTTCAAGCCGCTCTTAATTTTTCGACGAAAATTTAGCTGGCAACACAATTTTAATAAAGGCGTCAGATAAATGTAATTTCACTTTCCAAAGTATACAGGGAAAGCCAAAAGTAGTATCAACTTAGGTTTTTAAATGGAAACCCCTGTATATTTTTATGTATTCGAATAGATCTTTTCAAGCCAATTTCAATGGTATACAGTTTTATGTGTTTATCTGTCAAACTGATCACGCATTTGATTTCTAATTTTGATTTTTAAGTGATCAATGTTTTCCGGCCTATACAGGTACTTATCTTTAATGTCAGTTGACTTAATGACATTTTGTGTCAAATTTCTAATTACAACAGTAGTCATTTTAATTAGTAGAACGATGGCTTTAACTGAAAAAGAGAAAATTGAGATACTTATGATGATTGGATACGGTGATCGCAAGAGATCACAAGCAGAATGTGTGATTTATTTAATCATATTTATCCGAATCGACCCGCAATTACTCAATCGTTTGTAAGTAAATTGCTTAAGAAATTTAACGAAACGGAAGTGTAAATCACAGACCCAAATCAGGCCGACCGAAAACAGCTACTGGTGGTGATACGGCAATAGATATTTTACTGCATGTTCAAGAGAATCCCCTCCAATCGCTTCGCCAATATGGACTGGATCATAATGTTACTTACCAGTCTGTCAAAAATTTATTTGGAAGTGAAAAAATTCGTCCGTTTAAGATTCATTTGGTTCAGGAACTTACAGAGGATGATTTCGATAGACGTGCAGAGTTCTGCGAAATTATGATGGAGAGGTGCAATGCTGAGCATAATTTTCTCAAAATATTCTCTTTTCTGATGAAGCCTACGTTTATGCTTCTGGTATTGTCAACAGACATAACTGTAGATATTGGTCTGCAGTCAATCCCCGATGGATGGCCGAAGCACACACGCAAAGACCACAAAAAGTGAATGTCTGGGCAGGTATCATAGGTCATAATATTATCGGACCATTTTTTATTCGGGAAATCACATCAGAACTTTATTTGGAATTATTGCGTGAACATTATTCCACAGTTAGAAATCCTATATCCAAATAGAAGAGACATTTGGTTCCAACAAGATGGTGCTCCCGCACATTTTGGTTTGCAGGTGCGTCAGTTCCTGAACCAGAATTTCCAAATCGGTGGATAGGGAGAAGGGGCGCTATTGAATGGCCTGCCAGGTCTCCGGATTTAAATCCTTTGGACTTTTATTTGTGATGGGATTTAAAAAATAAAATTTATAAAGATAGGCCGGAAAACATTGATCACTTAAAAATAAAAATTATAAATCAAATGCGTGAGATTCGTTGGAATACTTTTAATAACCTGTTACGAGAATTTAGGGACAGGCTTGGATATTGTCTAGCTAACAATGGCGACAATTTGAACATTTGATAAAGTAGTGTAATCTAATTGTTACTGCAAGACGTGTTCCCGTTTTAAAATTTCAGTTTGGAATTATGTTTTTGGTCGTTTATTAAAACTTGTCGTTTTAAAGAAATAAAACCTGTTAAAGTTGAAACATCTACATAATTTACTTTGTTTTTATGTTCCTATTTAAAATTAGCTCTCAAGTGCTTTGTAGAAATTATAGCTTATTCGAAAAATTTTAAATCGTATAATTCGATCAGTTTGGCAGATAAACAAATAAAACTGTATACCGTTGAAATTGGCTTGAAAAGATCTATTCGAATACATAAAAATATACAGGGGTTTCCATTTAAAAAACCTAAGTTAATACTACTTTTTGCTTTCCCTGTATACTTTGGAAAGGGAAATTTTCATTTATCTGACGCCTTTTTTTAAAATTGTGTTGCCAGCTAAATTTTCGTCGAAAAATTACCAGCGGCTTGGAAGATATTAGCAATATTCGAATTTTTTTGACACCCTGTTTTATATATATATATATATATATATATATATATATATATATATATATATATATATATATATATATATATATATATATATATATATATATATATATATATATATATATATATATATATATATTGTTCCGTGACACCCGTAGGAAACGTATCCGGGTTTTACCTTTTTATTGCAAAACAGGTTCACAAACGTTTCTATGGTAACAAAAAATTCAACGTAACTTTTGTGACAACTGTTTAACCTTTCTTCTGTCAACTTCTATTCTCGTCGGAATACAAAACTAAACTGACTCGTGCGGATTTCCTTCGCGCTTTATATAGTAATGTGGAAGGGAAGAGAAGTAAAATGAAATGTCTGGAAAAGTCTAGAATTAGCTGGGAAGAATTCTTTTTCTACAGGATGCCAGAAAAGTGTGAA
>JAHBCN010026112.1:0-10817 GCA_019359885.1 Listronotus oregonensis | reverse complement strand
GGGTGCGGACTTTTATTTTTTATTAGTTTCTTGGGCGTTATAAAACTATACAATGTTTACCAATATTATTAATGACAGTTAAACGACCTTATTACTACTATTTTCCCCATTAATATGATATTCACGTGTGCTGGCGTAATACTCAGGATCCTATACATTCATTTCTCCTTTATATTTAATATTCTCCTATAGCTCAGTGGTAGAGTTTCAGATTTTCGGTCGCTAGGTCAACGGTTCGAATCCTCCGAATCCTTCAGGACTTTTTTAAATTTAATTAATTCCAAATTCTCTTCTATTAAACATTTATTTCAACTTAATAATTAATACTCCCGGTGGTTCAGTGGCGGTTCGAATCCTACTAGGTTTTTATTTAATTAATTCCAAAATTCAGTGCACCACACCCAATCGATGATCAGATTCCCGATGATGTGATCCTGCGGATTACCGATAACGTGATGACTGGTGACGTATGACAGGCGACATATTTTAACGTTATTATTTAACGATAAGAGAACGGAAGTAAATGCAAATCGGACCTTACCATAAGATCCCATAAGAAATACATGGGAAAATGACGAAATTTATTGCCGGAATAAGGTAGCTTATCTACTTTTATTTATTTGTTAAATGGTTTTCAAGCCTATTTAATTTGGGATTTGAACAACTAGTAACAATTTAAAAAGCCCATAAAGTATTTCTTTTGAGCTTCAGAAGACTTATAAAAAATTAATTTAAACGTTTATTAATATTTTCTTGAAGGCCAAATTATTTAACAATTTTAAAAAGCACTAATTTCATATTTTAATGTTGTGTTAAAACAGAGTTTCCCAAATGTTAAAACACTTTAACCATATTTTTAAAAATATTAATGGAAATATAAATTTTCCGAATTTTTCTTTTTTAAAATTATCTTTTAATTGGATTTTTTTTTCTTTCTCGCAAAGACCTAATGGAATATTAAATATATGATTTTTTGTAACGAAACATTAAAACTGCAGAGACAATATATGTTTTATTATTTTGAAAAAAATTGCCTTATAAATATGTAATTAAAACCTCATCTCTGCATTTTAAAACATATACTTCTGCTATTTATAAAGCAATTTGCTGCAATTTATGAAAAACACCATCATCAATAAATATTTATTATTTGATTTTTTAGGTGAAACATAATAACTGCAGAAACAACATATATTTTAATATTTTGGGAAAATTTGCTATATAAATATAAAATTAAAATTTTATCTTTTTATTTTAAAAGATATAGGTACTTATAATATTTACAATTGGAATCGTTAGATTTTATAATAAATAACCATACTTATTCTGATGCATGTAAACGTGCCATTAATACGCGTTAACTTAAAATTGCCTTAACAAAAACAAATATAGCAAAATTACAAATATTATTTAATTTTGAAATTTTTAAAGTATTTATGAGGTTTTAACCTTTTCAGGGCCCGCTTCAGCGTTTACGCCGCCCCTTATAAATAAATTTGCTATTTAAATTAAAAATCAAATTATTATAAAAATGTATATTTAAAAAGAATAATGTAACATAATTAACATTTAACTAGAGGACAAAACAGTATAAATTAAAAAATACCGTACTTATGTATTTACAAATTGTTAACCAGGTGCATTTTTAATGGTGTTACAAGAAAGTTAATGTATATTTGCAAACACTAAACTCACAAAACACTTTTCTTTTTCCCTTTTATTTCTGCAAACTTTTGTCTTACCTCTTTTAAGTATATTTTATCAGCAATTTCATGTTCAGTCGCCAATATTGGCAAACCATTAAGGCGATCTTGTGTGTTGTTCTTTTTTAAATTTTTAAATTTTAAAGAGAAACTTCTTTCCCCACTTGCAACAGTTATTGGAATAGTCAGTAATTTTTTTCAGGCAACACTAAGGTTTGGGGCAAAATTTAAAAATTGTTTTTAAATTTTTTAGTACATTGGTTGGCTCTTTTTTTTTCCCCAAAAGTGCCGATGCCGCAAAAATTTCCTCTGGTAATTCTCCCCCTTTTTAGTCAACTAAAATCAACACCCAGTTAAAATTTTCCAAATGGTTGCACTGTTTTAATAGCGCTTCTTTAGACAGGGTTTTTTTAATCGTATATATTATAAAAAAAATGAAAATAGTTATTATGGTGTTAGTTGTTTAAATCTAGTATTAAGCGCATTTATTGCTTGATCAATTGTGAAATAAAAACAATCTATCTTACATTTTTTTTTCGGATCTTGGGTTTAGTTCATTCCCCGTCTGCATATAAGAAATTGTTTTTTTTTTTTCTTACGCAGTGTTGTGATACTGTTGATTCAAAATAAGTGACAACGTCAATTTTCCCTCCCGCCAATTCTTTTGCAAAACCACAATAATTTTATTGAAGGACTTATCCGATTGAAGATTCCCAAAGATTTTTTTCCCAAATTTTTTAATAGATATTGTTTGGACTTTAATTAGTGTTTAATTAAAAAAATGTAAAAAGGGTTTGAATTATTTTTTTTACATTTTTTTCACTTTTCTTACATCCTAAAGTAAAAAAATTCTTCCCGCTAATTTAGACTTTTTCCCTTCTTTTCCACTTTACTTTAAAAAACGCAAAGAATGTCCGCACGGGGGGAAATTTTGTCCTTTGAAGAGATAAAAGTTTTACAGGCCCGGGTTAAAAAGGGTTTAAAAAGGTTTCATAATTACGTTACCTTGAAGTGTTACCATAGAAACTTTTTTTAAACCCGATATCCAAGAAAAAAGGGGTAAAACCAGGATCCGTGTTTTTATGCAAAAAATTTCCGGAACATTTGGTGTCAAAACGGAACGAAATCGTCAAAAGGGAAACCGAAGTGGATAAAAAAAATTTTTTAATGCCAGTTGGGGGAAAAACAAAACTAAAATGGCCCGTGGGAAAATTTCCCTTTGCGCTTTTTTTTAAAAAAAATTTGGGAAAAAAATGGAAAAGTCTTAAAAATTTGCTGAAAAAAATTTTTTCCCACAGGATGTAAGAAAAGTATAAAAATTTCCCCCCCTCCCGGATAATACGCAATGACCGTCGAAAAAAGGAAAAAATTTTAAAGGGAAAATATTTTAAATAAATTATTAACCTAAATAAAAATAATTCCCTCCTTTTACATTTCTATTAACTAAAACATAACTAAAGTCCCCAACATTTTCCCCCCCCCAAATTTTGAGCGTCTTGATCCCAAATATCTTCTCGATCTTGATAGCGACACAGCCGTTCTAAATGTACAACTTTCATCTTCGCTTGTGGGCTCTTCTGAATTTGGTACACCAGATCATTAAGCCGGGTTACTACTTTATATGGTCCTTCTCATGACTTCTTCAGTTTAGGTAAACGCCCCTTGGTTCTTTTTGGTTTGTATAACCAAACTTTTTCCCCGACAATGAATCCCTTATGATTAGCTTTCAAGTCATAGCGGGACTTCGAAATAATTTGTTTAAAACAGCTTGCTTATTGAATTAATACAATTTTATATTTTATATCAAAGAACAATTAAATATAAAAACTTAAACTGTTTAATACAATTTATTAAACCTGGAGCTTCGCCCCTTATCAAGTTATCAATTTCTTTGTTTTCATAAATGCTTACTTGTACTTTACTTTTTTTAAATTGTGTTTTGGGTAGTGCCACCACGGAGGTTTTTTTTAAATAACTACCACCTAAATATGTCTCCCCGGCTGGGGATCGAACCCCGATCGCCGGGCTGGCGAACCGAGACTCTGACAACTACGCTACCGAGGAGGCAAATTTTGCCAAATAACATGAGGAATCACCGATTTGATTGAAATAAAATACTTTTGATTTTAAAAATTTTACCTACCACTTTTTTTGCAATGTGTGACAGATTTTCGGACTACTAAAGTAATATCAATAAATGCATACTAAGAAATTTTATGTTTTTTTTTAGGTAGAACCCAACACTGGCCAAAAAAATATTTGGGATTTTTATTTTATACATAACATTTTTTTTTTAATTACCTACCAAAAGTATTCGATAATGGTAAGTTATTAACCTTTAATTGATTGTTTAGAATTTACTGTGTCATTAATTTTAAAAATTAGATTTAAAATAAAAAGTATTTTATTTAATAAAAATTAGTAACTATAAAGGTTCATTAAGCAACCACCCACAAATCAATTTAAAACAAATAAGGAATGTCAACGAAAGTACTGCACACAACTTTTTTCCATCGGTTTAAAAGATATTATTTTAAAATTTAGAATGCATATAATATAAGGTATCAAAAGATATCTTTTTATCTTACTCGATGTAAAATATCACTTCCAGTTATTCTCCAGGTCAGCAATTTTAAATTGAATCCAGTAAATTTTTAGAAGTAGTCTTATAGAGCCTAAATTCCTTTTTACCAACATATCACAAGATGCCATTGGTTTTAAATGACGACATAGAAAGCATTTGTGCCAAATTTATTAAGGCGGCAATCTGTTGCTCTCACTGTATATATATTTTTTACAACTTTTACTAGTAATCAAGTTAAATAATTTATTTACTGGTTTTTAAAATAATTCAAAAAGCTTCTAATGTTTGATAAAATGTCTAACATTTTTGTATTAATTTGTCAGTGTACTTTTACGGATTTTACTTTGTGGTCAAATTTATTTATTAAAGGTAAATAATATGAAACTATTAATTATTTTTACTTAAATTGTTTATCAAACGTCATTTACACTTTAAAAGGTGATAGGTAATAACTTCAAACAACTGTTTTAAATTTAGGTTATTAATTATTACTTTTATTATCTACAGAGTGTTTTACAACTTATCCGACAAATTTTTAGCGATAGCAGAGGTCGTCGCTCATAAACATTTATCTGAAATTGCTTCGTTTCCGAGATACGGGATATTAAAAAAATCGACTTCTAATCAATATTTTTTATTATGTTAGATTAACTTAGTTTGTGTTTTACAACTTATCCCACAAATTTTCACCACACATGCAATGATACGTAAGAGGTTGATTTTTTTTAAATGTTATAAAAATACAACAGAAATCTAGTTATAAACCTAAGTTTCAATAATGAATTAAAAAATAAATGTTTGTATTGCATAAGCATGTGGTTTGTCGTCATGATCTTAGAACACGCATTTATCTTTTATTTAAGCAAATGTTGTACCAAAGAACTGGACAAAACAAAATCCGGGAATTTTTTACATTTTCATACTGAAAAAAACGTTATCTCGATTTCTTTTGGGACTTTTATTACTTTTTTTTTTGAAATCAACTTTTACTAACATTGCTGTGGTTAAAATTTGTCGAAAATTTGTAAAACCCAAAACTAAGCTAATCTAACATAATATAAAATATTAATTGGAAGTCGTTTTTTTTAATACTCTGCCCACTAAGCAAAGAACATCTTGAGCACGTTTTGTAACGTTATTCAGAAGTAACTGTGATGTTTAACTCTAAACGTTATTTTTTTGGCTGTTTCGTTTTCTTGAATTTTTACTGATTTTTTCTTTCTGTAACAGACCCTTTAAAAATTTTTAATACGGAAAGAACAAACATCTTACGGACAATTTTATGTACTTTTATATTAACGTTAAAATTTGATGTATAGAATGGTTTTTAAAAAATACGATACATGTGTTAATATACGTATCAGGTACATTATAATTTGTTAAAACAAAAATTTATTGTTGTAACTTATAATAATGATATTATTTAATGCAAATGTAAGTTTCCGTCTACTATTTTTCCCCGGGGAAATGTAAACACATTAACATATCACCTGTTTGCTTAAATGTACCCCCAAGAGTTTGGGACATTTTTTGACAACGACGCCAGGTTTAAAAAAGAAAATTGCTTCGCAGTACCTAACCTTACTTTATTTTAAGAACAATTTGTTTTTGTGATGAAAATTTAAAAAGTTTTTTCTCGTATTTTAAAAGGGGAAATATGCATCGTAAAGTAAGTATATTACACTAATTTCTATTCCCTTCAGTTTTTATGTATGTATGTATGTAGGTATATAGATAAACTGCCCAAAAAACCCAATTTTAAGGTGGTTTTTTAAGCCGTAGGTTAGAAAATCCAGCTTTAGCCGTTTCCTTAAGATAAATATTGGGGTAATAAGTCCATTTAGTTTGGTAGGTACCTCCCATTCCCTAGATACATATAAATTAAAGAAAGTATAGATTAAAATTTGGTTGCTTTAACCCATATTAGCAAAATATATATATTCTCCATTAGTCATTTATAAGACGGGTAAGTAGTTTTTGGGGTCAAAAAGCGGTTTGTGGGGCGAGCCCAAAAGCTTAGGAAACCCCGGGAAATTTTGGGAGACCCAAAACACTTGTTTTCGGTCTTTAATTTACAATTTTTTTTCGACCAAAATTTTAAAAAAAAAAAACAAAAATTATTTTAATGATCGACAACAGGTCTATTTATCCGCTTGACATGGTTTAAAAATTATTATAACAATAAAATAATTTAAGACACCCACATGGTGTACTTAAACAACCCTTTCGTAGACTGTCAAGGAAAAAAAATCCACGGGAAGTTTATTTCCGAAAAACCCGGATAAAAACGGCATGGTAAAATTAAATTATTTTTTTTTTTGGGATCTAAATAACAAAGGGGTTTTGGGGAAAATGAGCCGGCAAAGTTTTTTTCCCCCTTTAATAATCTTTCTTTCTACCGAAAAAGTTACTTTCTGGCCAAAATTTTTTCAGAAAAGGGGTTTTTTTTGTCGGTAAAAAAAAAGGGGGTTTAAAAAAATTTTTTTTAAATAAATAAAATACTTCGGTTGAATAAATTTGATAAAAGGGGCCTTTAAAGTATTCACTGTAAATATTTTATTCTTATTTTTTAGAGGACCTGAAAAGACTTTGAAAAATAAATAATAGTAATAATAATAATAATAATAAAATTATTAGAAATTAATTTTTAAAAAAATTTTAGATGCACACATTATTTTTAAAGACAACTAATCAAAAAGTGATGGGCATTTAAAAGAAAGGCTTTGGTTTAACATTAAGTAACAAAACTATATAACTGTAAGAAAAAGTTTTCTTAAGTGATAAATTAAATTTTTTTAATTGCTTGTTTATCAAAAAAAAGCAAAATAATTATATAGTAAAATTCTAAATTTTTTTTTTTTTTAATTTTACTTTACCATTTAGTAATGGCTAATCATAGCTAATATAAAAACATTTTGACTATATCTTAAAAAAATTTTAGGCTTTAAAGCCAACACAAGGTTTTTTTCCCGGAAAATAAAGTATCTATATATTCTGCAAATACAGTTTTTTTCAAACTTTTGATATAAAATTATCTTTTTAATTTAAAGTAGCAATTATGTAGTAACCAAAAGTTTTGGGGGAAATATTTTAAAAAGTTTTTTTTTTCCAGGGGCAACTGCGGGAAAAAAAAGAAAACATGGATATTAAAAATACATTTAAAATTGATTTTTTAAAAAGCATTTTAGATTATTGGCAATTTTATACCTAACTTTTGACCTTTTTTCCATATTTACACATCACAAAATATTTAAGACTTTTTTTAAAGTAAATTAAGAAAATAAAAATTATCACATGAACATTTTTTATATGAACTGTTACTTTGTGTGGTTTGAAAATAAGCATATAAAAAAGTCTACAAAAATTTAAAATTTAAGAGGTAGACATCAGATATTTTTTTGAATAAATTTTTCTCTATAGTTTATATTAGTTTTTTTTAAAAATTTAAAGGGTAGTTACTTGTTCTGGTTTTATCAAAAAATTTTTAAGGGCCCTTTAATTACCCTTTATTTTTTTTTTAGATAGAAAAAAATATTTTTGGGTTAGGGTTTTTATGAAGATTTCCCTGGGGAAAAAATAAAAAAAAGATCGAAAAAAAAAAAATTTGTTTTAAAAACACCCTGTATATGATTTTAAAAAAATTTGCAAACTTCCTTTTTTTTAAAAAAAATAATTTTATTTGGGTAAAGACGGGAAATTTAAAAAATTTTTAAACCATGTTAGCCATGGATACAACCCCAAAAGGGTTAAATCGCGTTTGCCATGGTTCGTCTTAAACCAAACAAAAAAAAAATTTTGACAAAATTTTGGGTTGTATCCATGGCTAACTATGGCTTAAGAACAGATTTTTAAAATTTAAAAAACTTAACTGTTTTTATGATAAGTTATATATATTTGAAAAAAGGAAGATTAGCAGAAAAATTTTCAAAATAAAAGGGTGTTCCATTTAAAATAACGGTTAATGTTTGTTTAATTTTCCCATCATTTTTTTTTTTATCTTACACCATGAAAATCTTCATGAAAAAAACCTAACTTTTATATAAACTATTTTTTTTTTATAAAAATAAAGTTTTTAAGGGGGGCCTTAGGGAAAACCTTATATTTCAGGGTGAATGAAAAATAATAAAAAAATAACAGGCGATTTATACCATTTTTTTTAAACCATTTTTTTCTGTGGATCTTTAATAGCAGAGTGGAGGAATATTTAATTTATAACAAAAAAGCTAAAACTTTAGGGTAAACAAAATTTTAATTAATTAATTTCTTGAGGGTTTTAATCGATAGGGCTTACAGTTTTTGTTTTTGGGTTTTAAAAAAAGGATATTTTAAACAAATCTTTTTACTTGAAACCTATATTTTAAAAAAAAATGTTTCACTTTGTTAGTCTTTTTTCGTATAATAAATTTTCGACCACTCTAGATGTTTAACAGAAAATAGTATATGAGAAAGGCGTGAAAATCGAGTTTTTAATCGAATGTGATCAATTACTTAAATATCAAAAAAATTTTCCCAAAATACTTGTATCATGGCCCCCCTATGATGAAGTCCCAACTTAATATGTTTAGTGACTTTTGAAGCCATTTTCTTTCTAATTTTTTTTTTAAAGCTGTACCATCCCTTTTGTTTTGGACATTAAATGGGTTTAAAAAATAAATTTACGACCTACTTAATTAAACATTCTGTATTTTTACCATAACCCCATTAGGGGTCCGATTTTTATGTTATATAATCAACATAACAGAAACCCATTTAAATCCTTTGAAAAACCTCTTTAAACGGGTTTTATAACGTGGATGTTTCAAATATTTTCTGGCCCAACCAATGAAAATAGTAACGAGGCCGGGGTTTCAAACCAAAAGTTGTTTTTTAACGTAACTACAATTTTTTTAAGTTAAGGAAAAAATAACGAAACTATTGGGGTTTAGGGGCTGTTTTTTTTCAAGATGATTAACGTAACAAAAACAAGAAAACATAAATGTAATAATTAAGATGATTTTTTTTTAGTGGGGGTTGGAAACCAGCATTTTCAGATTATGTTTATAAGCAAAAAATGTTCGCTTTGACGACCTCTGCTATCTCTTAAAATTTTCGGATAAGTTGTGAAACCCCCTTTAAATATATTTGTTATTTTGCGAGTATATTGTTTTTAAATTTCTTCGCTTTTAAACAAATGCATTGTAATAAATATAACCTTAACTTTTTTGCATTTTCCTGTCTTTTTTGTTTCGTGTTTTTGTTTTTCTACGTAAATTTTATGTTTTTTTTTTTTGTAATTACATTGTAAACTTTATTATTTTAACTTTAAAAAGGGGTATTTATGGCCTTCAAAAAAAATGAAAAAAAAAAATCTATGCATACCCAGAAAAAATTGATTATTATTTTTATTGTTATTTTTAAAGTTTATACTTATTAGGGGTTTTTTTGGAATAAAATGTTGAAAAAAAAGTAAGACACGGTTTTTTTAATTTGTATATTTTATTAGGTGTGCTCCCTTACTTGTTTTAAATTTTTTGGTCAATCTGGGCTGCTTTACTATGCTCTTGATAAGTAAAAAAAATCTCTGTTAAAACAATTTTATTAAAAAAATTCTTGACTTTCCCGACAGGCTATTTAGTCAAAAAATAAGGTTAATTGTATTTTCCTGAAAGATTTAAGCCAACAAGCAAGGAAAAGCCAAATTTAGTTTTTAATAAAGTAACTGGTTTTATTTAAAATATTCTCAAGTAGCAATTTACCCCCAGAGTAAAAATTGTTCAAATCGACAACACTTTACGTGCAAACTTCCCTAAAAAAATTTTTTGCAAAATGGTGACGTTAAATACTTAATATAGTCAAAAATTGATACTACTACGAATAATAGCTCATCTAAATGGAACCTTTAATCGGTGTGGAGATATCAATGCCCCGGGTAAAATATTTTTTTGGTAACCTCGCCTTGAGAAAATTAGACGGGTTTCCAATTTAACATGTGAATATTTAAGTAGGTACTTTTACATGGTACAAATAGCTAAAGAAAATAAAAATTATTATAAATTTTTACCGCAGTGTTTTACTGGGTAAAAAAATTTTAATCCGTTTTGAGGTGTGACAAATATCAACATTTGGCAAAGTCAAAACAAACAATTAATCAAAAAATAAAACGGTAAAAATGACCATATATAAAAACGATAAATTTTTTTATTAAAATATATAGGTAAAAGGGTATAGTACCAAAAAAAAATTACTTTAAAAAACTGCTGCATTATATTATATTACAGAGCTAAATTGTTATTTATCAAAAAAAGACTTTTTTTTGGTGTTTAAGATTTTTAATTTTTTTGAAAACTTCTCTTTTTTTTTTCCAAATTTCCCTTTAAAAAATTTTCATATATAGGTTATATATAAAAAAAAAAGTTTTAACTTTTAAATGTGATTGTTCTCTATGGATTTTTTTACTCGTTTTTTTTTTTAATTTTTTTTTTTTTTCGTTTTGAAATCATTTTCTGTAAAATGTGGGTCGCAAATATTTTATTTCCTAAAACTTTTCCACT
>JAHBCN010026111.1:0-10813 GCA_019359885.1 Listronotus oregonensis | reverse complement strand
ATATATATATTTTATATTTATATATTTATATATTTATATATATATATATATATATATATATATATATATATATATATATATATATATATATATATATATATATATATATATATATATATATATATATATTATTTTTTAAATTTTAAAAAATGCGTAATTTCGATTCTTAACACTTTTTAGGAAACGTTAAAAACGAAATTTTTTCTGTAGAGCAATAAGAATTTTAAAAATTTTGATTCTAGTTTGTAGTCACCACCAAAAGAAATCTAGATCACTAGAGTATACTTTGAATTTTGCTATATAGAATTATTTTCAACAAAAAAAGGAGTTAGGCATTTTTCTTAATAAAGTTTGGTCAAAAAATTTTGGGAGAAGCTTTTTTTTAAAGGGAAGTAATGAAACTAATGTCAATGTTAGGAAAACCCCTTTATTTAAATAAAAAAAGGGGGTGTAATTCTAATTATAATCAGCAAATCAACAAATCATTGTTAATAGAGGTAAGGCAGTACGTAATATAAAAGAAAAAAATATCTAGTTTTAATGGGGTAGCTTATCATAAAAATCGTGATAATCACGTTCCATGGATAATTTTAATTGCTGAAGATGCTCAAACTTTCCAGCTTTTTTTTTTTAGCCGAGTTTTATGTAGTTGGAGATGGTCACTAAAATTGATTGGTACAATATTACTGATATTTAGCCGTATCAGTAAGGTTTTCCAATCTTCGGTACACGAAGCAAAAAAATTTCCCCTTTTTTGGAGATTTTGCTTTATCATTCCCCGGGGGGGTGTCCCCAACAGTTTTTCCTGGTCTTATTGATTTAATAAACTGAAAGTGACCGTATTTTTAAAAATGATGCATTAGATATTCTACATTATAAGGACTTTTTAAAGCGGTTTTACAGATGTATACGTAGTCTGCGGGAAATTTTTAAAATTTTTTTTGTTTCAAATTTTTTCGCTCAATAACCGTATGTACACTGTCGACTTCCATCTCCCGTTTTCCTTTTTTGAAAAAAATTTTTGGGGATTACAGTTATACCAGTCTCGGCAAAGTTTAATAAACCATTTGATAAATTACATTTGATTTTGGTATCCGAAACCATCACTCCATAATATAATTTGGATTTCCTCGGTGCTTTTTTTTTTAAATTATGTATCTCTACATTTGCTTTAAGAAATAAACAATAATACTGGTAAACTCTTTCTTGTCAACCCACCTTGAACTCTTTTATAAGTAACAGAAGCCTTTTTGGCTTTTAATGTATAAACTTAAATTATGGACAATGGTTTCTTTTTTTAATAGAGTAAAGATACATTTGATGTCGGACAAAGTAAAACCGATTGAAGATCCCCTGGCAAATACATCATTCTGTGTTGTTTATCGTCTTTTTTTTTAGCTCTTGCTTCATCCTTAAATTTAATATGTTCATTATAATATCTTCCGAAATATTTCCTGTTTAAAAAGACACCAAATATCACAAGGAAAGATCTTTGGGCTATATAGGGGGAAAAAATTTTTCTTTTCAAATTGTTTGTGAAAAGTGGCTATCGATACGGCTTTTTTGGGTTTTATTTTTAAAAATAATTTGTAAATTTGTACAGTTGACTCTTGCTGGTCCACATTGGTTTCATGTAAAGTTTTGAAGTTTTGGCTCTACAATAATGGGACTCCATTTTTGGTAGAAATCAAAAAAAACTTGAAGCTGTTTCATACCATTACCGATACCATAATTCTGTTGATTTTGCACAGTCCCACATTCTCTTTTCCCCCCCGGTCTTTCCCATTTCTTTATAACCCATTCCTTTACACCTAGTGTATTTAGAAACAAGGTTTTACAAATTCTTATTCTGGGGAAACCTAAAAAGAATGTGTTTGAATAAGTTCTTCTCGACGCTTCATTTAGGCCTCGATTTCTGAATGTTCTCTGTACACATACATGGTTTCTTACAAACATCTTCTTTTCAGACTACGTCCATTGCCAAAACTCTTCAAAAATTCTTCTCTCATGTTCACTAATTCTAGTGCACATCAGGGCGGATTTTTTATTTCGACTTAATTTCAGTTGCAACTTTCTTTCATGAATCTCGGGGTTTTTTTAATAAGTCGTACCCCATTTTTTCCCTTCTCCTTTTTCTTTCCCCCTTTTTAAAACTTTCCCATTTTTTTATTTAAACTGTTTTTGTTCTTTTCCCATCTATTCTTGTCCATTTCGTATTTTATAGACCGCTTCCTTTTTAGGCTTTCGTTTTAAGGATCATCTGAATTTATTTTATCATTTTGCAAATCTGAAATGTTTTAAGGCAATTTAGAACTGTCAGAATTTTCTGGAATTGGTTGAAAATCGGGTCGTTGTTGTCATCGCCTATCTCCATTTTTTCATTGCCTGTTTTCCCCTGCCAAAAATATTTCGTTGTCATCGCCTGTTTTCATATTTTCATTACGCGTTTCCGCACCGAAATAATATTTCGTTATTGTCATCCCCCGTCTTAATGATTCAAGAGGTTCAATAAAATGGAGGTCTTCGGTGATGGTAAAAAAAGAAGGATCCACAAATGTACCAGAAAATATTTCTTTGAGGTCGTCGTCCAACGTCGATATATATATATATATATATATATATATATATAATATATATATATATATATATATATATATATATATATATATATATATATATATATATATATATATATATATATATATTTATTTATTTTATTTTGACATATTATAAAAATTCGAGTAAATTATTATTATTTATTAATTAAATTAAATTAATTTAAAAAAAAAACCTTTAAATGTTAAATGAACCTATTTTTTAATTTTAATAACTTTTGGCTAACATTTATGTAACTTTAACCAATTTCTAGGTAATAATTAAAGTTATTAGGAAACTCTTATGTCAATAAATTGTTTTTCATAGCCACCTATCATTTTTATTCAACGGTGTTACTATTAAAATCGATGCCAAAATGGGTTTTCAACGAATAACTTTTAATGCGTTAGGAATTTTGATAGGGTTATAATTAGAAAAATAAAGTGCTTTCAAATTTGAAGAGTTTGACACTAAATTTTGGACATCCTGTACAGTTCGAATTAACCAAACATGACCTAAGCGACTGATATTACGTTACTTAATAAGTTTGTTGTTTAATTTCATTAATCCAATAAAATTATGTTAGTTAAATAAACTTTAATGTCAGTAAATTGTTTTTCAGAGCCACCTATCATTTTTATACAATGATATTACTATTAAAATAGATGCCAAAATGGGTTTTGAACGAATAACTTTTAATTTGTAAGGAATTTCGATAGAGTTATAATTAGAAAAATGTTTGTTTTTTAATTCTGCATCTTACGACCTAAAAATATACAGGGGCTTATATTTAAAATAGGAAAAATAAAGTGCTTTCAAATTTAATTTAACGAAGAGTTTGACACTAAAGTTTGAACATCCTGTTCAGTTCGAATTAACCAAACATGACCTAAGCGATTGATATTACGTTACTTAATAAGTTTGTTGTTTAATTTCATTAATCCAAGCACTAATGGTATTTTTATTCATTTTTAAATTTAATAGTGCAACACAGTTTTTTTTTAGATTTTATTTTTTTTCTCTGAAATTACTGAACCGATGTTAACAAAATTTTAGAGGAAGATAGATGACTACAAGAGGTACCCAAATATACAAAAAAATCCACAGCGTTCCATTTTAAAAAAATGCACCGTCGTGACGTCACACTTTTTTTGGGCACCCTGTATAACCAAAATTATTTTCCTGAAATGCACCGTAGGTTAAAGGTAACGTCTGAAAAATATGAAATTTACAATAAATAATATATAAATATAATAATATATAATATATATATATATATATATATATATATATATATATATATATATATATATATATATATATATATATATATATATAATATATATATATATATCTATATATATATATATATATATATATATATATATATATATATATATATATATATATATATTTATATATATATATATATATATATATACAGTGCTCTTATTTCAAAACGAACCACCCTAAATATCTTTAAAAAAACACTCACCAAAAAAACAAGAAACACGTCGATTTAGATATACGGGGAAGTTTAATTTCGTATTTGATAAAATTTTATAGGTCACCTCCTAACCTCCAGTTAACCTCACTTTGATATGTCAAATGGCAACCCCATAGTGTGACAGATCATTGTAAGCCATGAAATTTGCTATCCAAGAGTACTAAGAAACTTTAAATCGATGGACGTAGAAGCGACTTAGAAGTAAAAATGTGTATTAATTAGTTTATCGTGTTCAAATAATTTATTTTATCAAATGCTCAAAATGTGCGCCGTTATTGGCGAGACAATAATAAAGTCTGTTTTGAAATTCTTCGCGAACGTTGGCGAAAGTTTGTCTGGTAATACCTCTTCATTCTAGTGTAATTCTACATTTAAGTTCTTGAATATTTGCAGGTGGCGTTTTGTATACTTTACTTTTTAAATAACCCCAGAGAAAAAAGTCTAGAGGAGTTAAGTCTGGAGACCGTGCTGGCCATTCGATGGCACCTCGTCTACCTATCCATGTGCCTGGAAAACTGTTCATTGGGCCACTCTCGAACTGCTAAAGCATAGTGGGGGGGCCCATCTTCTGGAAATGCAAATTATTTTCACTGAGTTCCATAGCACCATTTTCATCCACCTGATTTTCCAAAGATTGGACGATAGAAGGGTTATCGCATTTTCCAAAAAAGGGAAAGATACAGTTGCCCCAGTTAAATTTTCCCAGAAAGAATGGCCCGATAATTTGGTTTCCAAAAAATACCTGCCCAAACGTTGATCTTCTCGAAATTGAGTATGTCCTTCCTGAAAATATGTGCGGATTTTCATTATCCCAATATCTGCAGTTATGTCTATTAAGAATTCCATTTAAAAAAGAAAGTTGTTTTCGTCAGAAAAGCAGATATTTTTGATCAAATGAGGGTCTTCGTCAATTCGCTGGCAATTGATTCGCAAAATTTCTATTCTTCTATCAAATCGTCTTCGTTGAGTTCATGAAGAATTTGTATTTTGTATGGAAAACTTATTCTTTTTCAAAATTTTGTGCACGGAACCCGTAGAAATATTGGTCAGCTTAGAAACTTTTGGAATAGAAACGTCGGATCTATTCGAACTTGTCCTGGTACCTCAACCTGGCGTGCTTCGTCAAAAACCCCTTTCATTAGAACTTTTCTTGTTGCATACAGATCCAGTTTCTTCAAACTTACGCACCAATTCCATTACATATTTATGCCCCACGTTTTTATTTTGATCCCCTCTCATTGAATACTCTGGCGGTTCTACGCGCCATAGATCTTCCCCCATATAGGAAAATTATTTCTATTCTCTCTGTTAGAGTATACTTATTTTAAAATCAAGATTCTTAATTTTAAACTAACGATGTCAAAATGACAATCCTAACAGTAATATTTAACTGGTTCCTAAACGTCTTAAACACTTGTGCTATTGCAGTGTTTTGCTGTAGTAGGTAACACAAAAAATAATAATTGGAATGAATGCACACTAAAATAGTCTGCGAGGAATTTCAAAACAAGCTTGTCTCGCCAATAACGGCGCACATTTTGAGCATTTGATAAAATAAATTATTTGAACACGATAAACTAATTAACACACATTTTTACTTCTAAGTCGCTTCTACGTCCATCGATTTAAAGTTTCTTAGCTGTTGGATAGCAAATTTCATCCCCTTTTCAATGATGTGTCACACTATGGGGGTTGCCATTTGACATATCAAAGTGAGGTTAACTGGAGGTTAGGAGGTGACCGATAAAATTTTATCAAATACGAAATTAAACTTCCCCCTGTATAGTTAAGAAAGAAAATTGGAAATTATTGGGGAGTACAGTCCTATGGGAAAACTGGCCTAGAGGTTAAGAAAAACCCTTTATTGTTTCGTCAAGCTTTCGTGTATATTTCATACTCATCCTCAGGACTCACTACAAAAAACAGAAAGACAGTGTTAGTAGACTAACAACAATTTTATTTCAAAGTTCCTTACCAAAGTAGGTTACAAATTGTAAAACACTGAAGATGAACAGGAAAAGCCCATTCAAGAAAACAACAGACGGAACACCATATTATTTACCGTGAAAAACTAGGAAGGACAACCTTTGGTTGTTTTTGAAAAAAAAATCAAGTACTTTTCACATTTTTCCAACTTTTTCGTTGGAGAAACCCCTCGAACACGGTCTTTTGTCTAAAAGTAAGGTTAACCTGTCTTGGGGGGCAAGGATAGAAGGATAACTGGTGGAGTTGTTGGGGAACAGAAAGGGATAGATGCTGGTTTGGTGGAAGGTTAGAGTGAGTGGAGACATGGTTGAAAAGTTATTTCACAAGGAAAGAATAATTACAAAACGAGGCAATGGCAGTGCGTCTGTTCTTAACATTAGATTTTAGGTACCAGTGAATTACGAGGTACTTTAAAAAAGTTGTCAATGGTTAGTCTTAAATATATATGAATGAAAATGCTATAATTTGGAAAACTTTAAAAAACCATAAATTGACAATTTACCCATTTAAAAATATAAAAATTATTTAATCTATAAAAATCATCAAAACGAGATTTATTATTAATTTTATAAGAAAAACAAAAGGCAGCCAACACCCACTACTCATCAGGTGCTGGACGGTCAATCAACCTAATTAATTTATCTCTGTGTAATCTGAGGAGATATTCATATATTGTGCTGAGCACCATTGACAACTTTTCTAAAGTACCTCGTAATTCACTGGTACCTAAAATCTAATGTATAAGAACAGACGCACTGCCATTGCCTCGTTTTGTAATTATTCTTTTCTTGGTGAAATAACTGTCAACCATGTCTCCATCTCACTCTAACCTTCCAAAAAACCAGCATCTATCCCTTTCTGGTCTACAACTTCACCAGTTATCCTTCTATCCTTGTCCCCCAAGACAGGTTAACCTTACTTTTAGACAAAAGACCGTGTTCGAGTGGTTTCTCCAACGAAAAAAGTTGGAAAAATGTAGAAAAGTACTTGATTTTATTTCAAAAAACAACCAAAGGTTGTCCTTCCTAGTTTTTCACGGTAATAATATGGTGTTCCGTCTGTTGTTTTCTGAATGGGCTTTTCCTGTTCATCTTCGAGCTTTTTTTACAATTTGTAACCTACTTTGGTAAGGAACTTTGAAATAGAATAGTTAGTTGTTAGTCTACTAACACTAGTCTTTCTGTTTTTGTAGTGAGTCCTGAGGATGAGTATGAAATATACACAAAGCTTGACGAAACAAAAAAGGGTTTTTCTTAACCTCTAGGCCAGTTTTCCCATAAGACTGCACTCCCAATAATTTCCAATTTTCTATATATATATATATATATATATATATATATATATATATATATATATATATATAAAAATATATATATATATATATATATATATATATATATAAAAAAAAAAAAAAAAAAATTTTTTTTTTTTTTTTTATATATATATATTTTTACAGGGTGTAAAAAGTATGATGCTCACGATTTTAATGGGCAATAGAGGAGCTCAAAACAAGTCAAAAAAAGCCAAGAACATATAAGTCAAAAGTTAATTGTTTTCGAAATACGGCCTTTCAAAGTTTAAAAAAGTTGGCAACACCGCGCCTGTTTCATTGAAGCGACTCTTAATTTTGAACGTTTTTTGTGTTTTTGCATGTTTACACTTTTTTTAAGGAGATGTTTATTTAAGTACATACAAATAATAAAAATTACTTCCTGCAACTTATTTTGATATTAAATTTAAGTAAAAAACAATCAATTATTGTTTGGTTTTAATTTTTAATTAAAAAATAATTGTACTTACCACATGAATGGGCTTAATATCCAATTAAGAACACAAATTATTATGTTTTAAAACAGCACTTTTTTGTTTTGCTTAAAGAATAATATTTCTTGATCGCCCACATTTCCTTTTCATCATTCTTTGGTACACATGCAATACGTTTGTCTTAAATTTAAAACATATCGGCATATTTTCCCGATTTAAAAACAAACAAAAATATCGTGGCCGGATCGGTGAGCTTCTTTGGACAACTGACTACGCACAATGATAGCTCTATTGCCAATTGTTATTTAAGTTTTTAACCCGGAGAACAATTGTTGAAAAATTATTTATTTTTTCTATTTGTAGACTAAAGCATTTAAAATTTAGTTTATTTTTTTATCAAATTAATCTACTGATAAGTGATTAAGACAAAAGTTCCCAGTTGTTACGGTTTACAGAAATAACTGCTTTCAAAGTGCATGACTTTAACATCGTTTAGACAAAAATTTGTCAAGTTTTGACACATATGTCATATAAACTTTTCGACTTATTTTGAGCTCCACTATCGCCCATTAAAATGATGAGCATCATACTTTTTACACCCTGTATATATATATATATATATATATATATATATATATATATATATATATATATATATATATATAATATAAATATATATATATATATATAATATATATAAATATATATATATATATATATATATATATATAATATATATATATATATATATATATATATATATATATATATAATATATAAATTAAAAAAAAAAAAAAAAAAAAAAAAAAAAAAAAAAAAAAATTAACATTTAAATTTTTTAAGAAAACTTTAATTTTACTTAAAAATTCACAAACAATTATTTACAATTAAATTTCAAAAATCATAACTAACATAATAACACTCTGTTAATGAATAATCTAAAAATGCTAAAACTAGGTGCTTAAATACTAAATAAAATGCTGAATCAGTAGCTTTGTCCATGAGAATTGTGAAATAAGCAAACTGATTACGTTGCTTAATTAGCGGTGTTGAAATATGACGACTCGACACCGTTTAACCGACGCACGCTAGATGAGAGAGGGTTTGAAGTAGCTCAAGTGCGTTTTGTACGATTTTACACATGAACTCCCCTTTTTCATCGTTAAACTTTAAGAGTACACCAAGGTCTGTGGCGAGAAAAATTTTTCGTCACTAAAAAGCTACTCAGATTATCCATCGCAACCAAAAATCTCTAGAATTTGTGTTGGACATAATCTAAAAAAGAAAATACTTGGAACTGGTGGGATTTTTACAACCGACTGTTTACTCGGCTACTTAAGGTCATTTTCACTTGATACTCGATTCCACTTTATTAGCAAAACAACTAACAACGTAGGCTTTCAAGTGCAATTTCTCTCCTACTGCATCAGTACTTTCTTAGCGCAGTTACAAATTCTTAATATACTTCGTTTCACGAAGGTTTGTACTTTCGTCATCAATGACGTCATTACTTGGAAAAAAGGGTTGTCGTAGCTAATTCATATAAATTCAATGCTGTTCACATTTTTAATTAAAGTTAGGCAATATTGATGCAAGTACGTTTAAATGCGTTCTTTAGAGCACGTTCAGAATGGTTTTCTAATAAAAATTTTAATTCATCATGATCCGATTGCACCAATAAAATTTTTAATTTTCTTAAGGTAAAGCTAAGCTTAAATCAAAAAATTTGATTGGACCCAGAGTTATCGGCGGATTCAAGATTCTCTTTATCTCAGCCTAAAAACATCTAGACTTAACGTTATTCTTGTCTCAATTTTTTTTTTTTTGTGTTTCTCATGATGAAAGACCATCGAAACCCCGATTTTTTTGAAAATTGGTGTTTTAATCGGCATAATGGAACAAGTAATTATCCGAATAAACATTTTTAGCAAGATTTAATTTTTAAAGCCAACAGTGTTAATTAAGCCTTATAAAAACCAGAAAGAAATACCTGCAAAATAACGATTTGCAGTTATTTTAAACTCTTTCCGATTTTCGGGCTAAAAAAGACGGTCTATAAATTGGTTTATTTTTTATAATATTCTTGTACCGTGCTATCTTATACCTTGCTAGCAACAAACGTTTTCAAAGAAATATAGTCATAATTTACATTTTAATATGTACACCAATAACAAACCACAAGAATAAACAAATCTACTTACCTCTAAAACTGCAGTAAGTAGTAACAGGTTAATTCCTGCATCTCTCTCCTGTGTTAAATAGTCAATAAGGTTTAAAATCATATTTTGTTCACCTTCTGAATACCGTCGAGGCATTTTACACAATAAAAATAAAATCTGACCTTACTTTTGACAAAACAATTTTTTTGACAAGTTTGAAAAATGACATAATTTTATAACCCATATTTTAGGATATTATTATTGTAGCTTTAAAAAATCAGCTGCTGAACGGCAGCCATTTTGATTTTAAGAAACGACCAACCTTTTTGACGTCATTAATTTGTTTCCGTCTGTTTTTGACCTTTTTAATTTGTTAAAAAAGGTAAGGAAATTGATGACGAAAGTACAAACCTTCGTGAAACGAAGTATACCGTACGTACGCAATGGGTCTGTTTGTTATTCAGTAATTTTTTACATTTTTTTTACCTACGTAGTCCTATAATACACCTTCCATAGGAGCGCTTACCTAAAAAAAAGTGTAAAATGGTGTGCACTATTTCTGCATAACAAACAGACCTTATATCAACAATTTTTTTTATAAACTATTTTTCGCGAGTGGAATATTGCAGCTAATTTTAACTCTTCCAAAGAGATTGGACCTAACTAGTAGCCTTTTGCCGCTCAACCGTGCACATAGCGTTCGTTAGAGAGAAAGAAGAATAAGTAAATTAAACGGTAACAAAAGAAGATATAGTGATTTTAGAATCATGGTCACCATTTTATAACTTCATATCTAAACCAG
>JAHBCN010026110.1:0-10789 GCA_019359885.1 Listronotus oregonensis | reverse complement strand
TTAAATTTTAAAAAGATTTTGGGAATTGTTTAATTTTTGTATTATAAGGGGATATTTAAACTAACTCTTCTAAAGTAAATTTTTTTAAAAAATAATTGATTTGGGCTAACCTAAATTATTTTATTGTTTTTTTTTCCAAGAAATAGATTTGAATATAAAAAATAATTTTAGTGGATTATTTGCCTATTGTGGTTAGTTGTGGTCAGTTGTAGTAACTTGTCTAGAAAAAGGTATATAAATATTTTTAATAAGACAAAAATAAAGAATAATTTTTTTTTTAACCCAAAAAAAATTTCTGTAAAAAGGGAAAAAGGTCTTTTCATGTAATTTTTAAAATTTTTTTTTTTTTTTAAAACAATTTGTTTTTTTTTCTTAATAAATATAATCGGAAAAGCAAAAATTAGATTTTTAAAAAATTTATAAGTTTTTTAAATTTTTTTTTTTTTTAGATAAAAAGATTTTTTTAGACCCTTTTATTCATTTATTGGGTTTTTTTGGAATGATTTTAACTAACCTTCTTTAAATAAAACAATTTTAGAAAATATTTTTTTTTTTGGTTAACTTAAACACTTTTATTTTTTTTTTTCTCACAAGTCATTTTTTAAAAAAAATTATAATTTTCTTGAATTGTTTGTAATTTTTAAGGGCAAGAATAAAAACACTAAAAATTTGGAAAAAGTTTTTAATTTTTTAAAAATAATTTTTTTTTTAATTTATTTTTTTTTAAATTTTAAACAAAGCTTTTTTTTTAAAAGTAATTAAAATTATTAAGAAACTGACTATTTCCTTGAATATATCTTTTAATTCTCACCCCCCTTTCCAATTATTTTTTTTAGAAAAAATTTCAACATTTTTCATTTAGGTAAAAAAACTAAAAATTTTTAAAAAAAAAGTTTTTTTCCCTTTTTTGATCTTATTTCAATTTGTTAGAGATACTACGGAATTTTTAAAAAAGTATCCCAAAATTAATTTTTTATAATTTTTTGGGAATTTTTAAAATTTTTTTGTATTATAAAGGAATTTGAAATTTAACTCTTCTAAAGTGAAATTTTTTAAAAATAATTGATTTGGGCAAAAAACCTATTTTTTTATTTTTTTTTCCCCCAAAATAGATTTGAATATAAAAAATAATTTTAGTGGATTATTTGCCTATTGTGGTTAGTTGGGTAGTTGTAGTAATTTGTCTAGAAAAAAAGGATATAAATATTTTTAAAAAGACGAAAAATAAAGAAAATTTGTTTTAACCAAAAAAAATTTTGAAAAAGGGAAAAAAAGGTTTTAATATGAAATTTTTGCAATTTTTTTTTTTTTTAAACAATTTGTTTTATTTTTAATAAATATTATGGAAAAAAAAAAATTAGATTTTTTTTAAAAAATTAAATTTTTAATAATTTTTTTAGATAAAAAGATTAATTTAGTATCCTTTATTCATTTATTGGTTTTTAGAATTGATTTCTAACTAACCATCTTTAAAAAGTAAACAATTTTAAAAAAATATTTTGTTTTTGGATAACTTAAAAACTATTTATTTTTTTTTTTTGTCCTCACAAGTCATTTGGGTTTTAAAAAAAATTATAATTTTCTTGAATTGTTTGAATTTTTATATGGGAAAAAAAAAACCCTAAAAATTCTGGATAAGATTTTAAATTTTTTTAAATAGTTTTTTTTTTTAATTTATTTTTTTTTCAATTTAAAAAAGCATTTTGGGTTAAGTAACTTAAAATTATTAAGCAAAACTGACTTTTCCTTTTGAATTTTTTTAACTTCTCATCCCCCCTTTTCCAATTACTTTTTTAAAAAAAAATTTCCCCAAATTTTTCATTTAGGTCAAGAAAACTTAAAAATTTTTAAAAAAATTAAATTTTTTTTCCTTTCCCGATCTTATTTCGTAATTTGTTAGAAAAAGGAAATTTTAAAAAGTATACCAATTAATTTATAAGTTTTAAAAAATTGTTTAATAATTTTTTATTAAAGGGATATTTGAAACTAACTCTTCTAAAGTGAATTTTTTTTAAAAAAAATTGATTTGGGCAATTTTAAAGTTATCTTTATTGTTTTTTTTTTCCCACGAAATAGTTTTGAATATAAAAATAAAAATTTTTAGTGGATTATTTGCCATTGTGGTTAGTTGTTGTTGTAGTAATTTGTCTAGATAAAAAGGTATATAAATATTTTTAATAAGACGAAAAATAAAGAAAAATTTTGATTTTAACCAAAAATTTTGTAAAAAAGGGGGAAAAAAAGGTTTTAATCATTTTTTTAATTTTTTTTTTTGTTTTAAACAATTTTTTTATTTTTTAATAAATATTATCGGAAAAGCAAAAATTAGATTTTTTTAAAAAAAAAATTATAAGTATTTTAATTTTTTTTAGATGATTAATTTATTCCTTTATTCATTTATTAGGTTTTTAGAATTGATTTCTAACTAAATCATTAAAAGTAAACAATTTTAAAAAAATATTTTGTTTTGGATAATTAAAACTATTTATTTTTTTTTTGTTCCCCGTCACTTGTTTTAAAAAAAAATTATAATTTTTTTGAATTTTTGCTAATTTTTATATGGGCAAGAATAAAAACACTAAAAATTCTAGGAAAAGATTTTAATTTTTTAAAAATTTTTTTTTTTTTAAATTATTTTTTTCAATTTAAACAAAGATTTTGGGTTAAGTAACTTAAAATTATTAAGCAGAGCTATTTTTCCTTAAAAATATCTTTTAACTTCTCACCCCCCTTTTCCAATTACTATTTTTGAAAAAATTTAACATTTTTCATTTAGGTCAAGAAAACTTAAAAATTTATAAAAAAAAGTTAATTTTTGCCTTTCTGATCTTATTTCGTAATTTGTTAGAGATACTACGGTAAATTTTAAAAAGTATACCTAATTAATTTATAAGATTTTAAGAATTGTTTAATAATTTTTGTATTATAAAGGATATTTGTAACTAACTCTCTTCTAAAGTGAAATAATTGATTTGGGCTAACCTAAAGTCTATCTCTTATTGTTTTTTGTTCCCACGAACTAGATTTGAATATAAAATAATAATTTTAGTGGATTATTTGCCTATTGTGGTTAGTTGTGGTCAGTTGTAGTAACTTGTCTAGATAAAAAGGTATATAAATATTTTTAATAAGACGAAAAATAAAGAATAATTTGATTTTAACCAAAAATTTCTGTACAAAAGGGAAAAAAAGGTTTTATTCATGTAATTTTTGCAATTTTTTTTGTTTTAAACAATTTGTTTTATTTTCTTAATAAATATAATCGGAAAAGCAAAAATTAGATTCTTTTTAATAAAATTATAAGTATTTTAATCAATTTTTTTAGATAAAAAGATTAATTTAGTATCCTTTATTCACTTATTAGGTTTTTAGAATTGATTTCTAACTAACCATCATTAAAAGTAAACAATTTTAGAAAAATATTTTGATTTTGGATAACTTAAACACTATTTATTATTATTTTTTGTTCTCACAAGTCACTTGCTGTAAAAAAATTATAATTTTCTTGAATTGTTTGCTAATTTTTATATGGACAAGTAATAAAAACACTAAAAATTCTAGGATAAGACTTTAATTTTTTAAATAAGTAATTTTTTTTTTTAATTTATTATTCTTTTAAATTTTAACAAAGCATTTTGGGTTAAGTAACTTAAATTATTAAGCAGAGACTGACTTTTCCTTGAATATATTTTTTTAACTTCTCATGCCCCTTTCCAATTACTATTTTTAGAAAAAAATTCTAACATTTTTCATTTAGGTCAAGAAAATTTAAAAAATTTAAAAAAAAAAAAGTTAATTTTTCCCTTTCTGATCTTATTTCGTAATTTGTTAGGATACAAAGGAAAATTTTTTAAAAAGTATACCTAATTAATTTATAAGATTTTAAGAATTGTTTAATAATTTTTGTATTATGAAGGATATTTGAAACTAACTCTCTTCTAAAGTGAAACTTTTAAAAAATAATTGATTTGGGCTAACCTAAAGTCTATCTCTTATTGTTTTTGTTCCCACGAAATAGATTTGAATATAAAATAATAATTTTAGTGGATTATTTGCCTATTGTGGTTAGTTGTGGTCAGTTGTAGTAACTTGTCTAGATAAAAGGTATATAAATATTTTTAATAAGACGAAAAATAAAGAATAATTTGATTTTAACCAAAAATTTCTGTACAAAAGGGGAAAAAAAGGTTTTATTCATGTAATTTTTGCAATTTTTTTTTGTTTTAAACAATTTGTTTTATTTTCTTAATAAATATAATCGGAAAAGCAAAAATTAGATTCTTTTTAATAAAATTATAAGTATTTTAATCAATTTTTTTTAGATAAAAAGATTAATTTAGTATCCTTTATTCATTTATTAGGTTTTTAGAATTGATTTCTAACTAACCATCATTAAAAGTAAACAATTTTAGAAAAATATTTTGATTTTGGATAACTTAAACACTATTTATTATTATTTTTTGTTCTCACAAGTCACTTGCTGTTAAAAAATTATAATTTTCTTGAATTGTTTGCTAATTTTTATATGGCAAGTAATAAAAAACACTAAAAATTCTAGGATAAGACTTAATTTTTTAAATAAATAATTTTTTTTTAATTTATTATTTTTTTCAATTAAACAAACATTTTGGGTTAAGTAACTTATAATTATTAAGCAGAGACTGACTATTTCCTTGAATATATCATTTGCCCCCTTTCCCAATTACTTTTTAAAAAAAATTCTAATTTTTCTTTAGGCAAAAAACTTAAAAATTAAAAAAAAAAATTAATTTTTGCCTTTCTGATCTTTTTCGTAATTTGTTAAGTACAGGAAATTTTAAAGTAACCAATTAATTTAAAGTTTTAAGAATTGTTTAAAATTTTTGTATTATAAGGATATTTAACTATCTCTTCTAAAGTGAAACTTTTTAAAAAAAATTGATTTGGCTAACCTAAGTCTATCTCTTATGTTTTTGTTCCCACGAATAGATTTGAATATAAAATAATAATTTTAGTGGATTATTTGCCTATTGTGGTTAGTTGTGGTCAGTTGTAGTAACTTGTCTAGATAAAAAGGTATATAAATATTTTTAATAAGACGAAAAATAAAGAATAATTTGATTTTAACCAAAAATTTCTGTACAAAAGGGAAAAAAAAGGTTTTTAAATTCATGTAATTTTTTTTTTTTTTTTTAACAATTTGTTTTTTTTTCTTAATAAATATAATGGGAAAAGCAAAAATTAGATTCTTTTTAATAAAATTATAAGTATTTTAATCAATTTTTTTAGATAAAAAGATTAATTTAGTTTTCTTTATTCATTTATTAGGTTTTAGAATTGATTTCTAACTAACCATCATTAAAAGTAAACAATTTAGAAAAATGTTTTGATTTTGGATAACTTAAACACTATTTATTATTTTTTTTGTTCTCAAAGTCACTTTGCTTTAAAAAATTATAATTTTCTTGAATTGTTTGCTAATTTTTTATATGGCAAGTAATAAAAACACTAAAAATTCTAGGATAAGACTTTAATTTTTTAAATAAATTTTTTTTTTAATTTATTATTTTTTTCAATTTAAACAAAGCATTTTGGGTTAAGTAACTTAAAATTATTAAGCAGAGACTGACTATTTCCTTGAATATATCTTTTAACTTCTATCCCCCTTTCCAATTACTATTTTTAAAAAAAATTCTAACATTTTTTCATTTAGGTCAAGAAAACTTAAAAATTTTTAAAAAAAAATTTAAATTTTTTTGCCTTTCTGATCTTATTTCGTAATTTGTTAGAGATACTACGTAAATTTTAAAAAGTATACCTAATTAATTTATAAGATTTTAAGAATTGTTTAATAATTTTTGTATTATGAAGGATATTTAAAACTAACTCTCTTCAAAAAGTGAAACTTTTTAAAAAATAATTGATTTGGGCTAACCTAAAGTCTATCTCTTATTGTTTTTGTTCCCAGAAATAGATTTGAATATAAAATAATAATTTTAGTGGATTATTTGCCTATTGTGGTTAGTTGTGGTCAGTTGTAGTAACTTGTCTAGATAAAAAGGTATATAAATATTTTTAATAAGACGAAAAATAAAGAATAATTTTGATTTTAACCAAAATTTCTGTACAAAAGGAAAAAAAAAGGGTTTTATTCATGTAATTTTTGCAATTTTTTTTTTTTTTAAAACAATTTGTTTTATTTTCTTAATAAATATAATCGGAAAAGCAAAAATTAGATTTTTTTTTTTAATAAAATTATAAGTTTTTTTAATCAATTTTTTTAGATAAAAAGATTAATTTAGTTTTCCTTTATTCATTTATTAGGTTTTTAGAATTGATTTCTAACTAACCATCATTAAAAGTAAACAATTTTAGAAAAATTTTTGATTTTGGATAACTTAAACACTATTTATTATTATTTTTTGTTCTCACAAGTCACTTGCTTTAAAAAATTATAATTTTCTTGAATTGTTTGCTAATTTTTATATGGACAAGTAATAAAAACACTAAAAATTCTAGGATAAGACTTTTAATTTTTTAAATAATATTTTTTTTTAATTTATTATTTTTTCAATTTAAACAAAGCATTTTGGGTTAAGTAACTTAAAATTATTAAGCAGAGACTGACTATTTCCTTGAATATATCTTTTAACTTCTCATGCCCCCTTTCCAATTACTATTTTTAGAAAAAAATTCTAACATTTTTCATTTAGGTCAAGAAAACTTAAAAATTTATTAAAAAAAAGTTAATTTTTGCCTTTCTGATCTTATTTCGTAATTTGTTAGAGATACTACGGTAAATTTTAAAAAGTATACCTAATTAATTTATAAGATTTTAAGAATTGTTTAATAATTTTTGTATTATGAAGGATATTTAAACTAACTCTCTTCTAAAGTGAAACTTTTTAAAAAAATAATTGATTTGGGCTAACCTAAAGTCTATCTCTTATTGTTTTTTGTTCCCACGAAATAGATTTGAATATAAAATAATAATTTTAGTGGATTATTTGCCTATTGTGGTTAGTTGTGGTCAGTTGTAGTAACTTGTCTAGATAAAAAGGTATATAAATATTTTTAATAAGACGAAAATAAAGAATAATTTGATTTTAACCAAAAATTTCTGTACAAAAGGGAAAAAAAGGTTTTATCATGTAATTTTTGCAATTTTTTTTGTTTTAAACAATTTGTTTTATTTTCTTAATAAATATAATGGGAAAAAGCAAAAATTAGATTCTTTTTAATAAAATTATAAGTATTTTAATAAATTTTTTTTAGATAAAAGATTAATTTAGTATCCTTTATTCATTTATTAGGTTTTTAGAATTGATTTCTAACTAACCATCATTAAAAGTAAACAATTTTAGAAAAATTTTTGATTTTGGATAACTTAAACACTATTTATTATTTTTTTTTGTTCTCACAAGTCACTTGCTGTTAAAAAATTATAATTTTTTTGGGATTTTTTGCTAATTTTTATATGGACAAGTAATAAAAACACTAAAAATTCTAGGATAAGACTTTAATTTTTTAAATAAGTAATTTTTTTAATTTATTATTTTTTTCAATTTAAACAAACATTTTGGGTTAAGTAACTTAAAATTATTAAGCAGAGACTGACTATTTCCTTGAATATATCTTTTAACTTCTCATGCCCCTTTTTCAATTACTATTTTTGAAAAAATTCTAACATTTTTCATTTAGGTCAAGAAAACTTAAAAATTTAAAAAAAAATTTAAATTTTTTGCCTTTCTGATCTTATTTCGTAATTTGTTAGAGATACTACGGTAAATTTTAAAAAGTATACCTAATTAATTTATAAGATTTTAAGAATTGTTTAATAATTTTTGTATTATGAAGGATATTTAAACTAACTCTCTTCTAAAGTGAAACTTTTTTAAAAAATAATTGATTTGGGCTAACCTAAAGTCTATCTCTTATTGTTTTTTGTTCCCACGAAATAGATTTGAATATAAAATAATTTTTAGTGGATTATTTGCCTATTGTGGTTAGTTGTGGTCAGTTGTAGTAACTTGTCTAGATAAAAGGTATATAAATATTTTTAATAAGACGAAAAATAAAGAATAATTTGATTTTAACCAAAAATTTCTGTAAAAAAGGGGAAAAAAAAGGTTTTAATTCATGTAATTTTGCAATTTTTTTGTTTTAAACAATTTGTTTTATTTTCTTAATAAATTTTATCGGAAAAGCAAAAATTAGATTCTTTTAATAAAATTATAAGTATTTTAATCATTTTTTTAGATAAAAAGTTTAAATTTTAAAGTATCCTTTATTCATTTATTAGGTTTTTAGAATTGATTTCTAATAACCATCATTAAAAGTAAACAATTTTAGAAAAATGTTTTGTTTTTGGGATAACTTAAACATTATTTATTATTATTTTTTGTTCTCACAAGTCACTTGCTGTTAAAAAATTATAATTTTCTGATTTTTGCAAATTTTTATGCAATAATAAAAACACTAAAAATTCTAGGATAAGATTTTTAATTTTTTAAATAAAAAATTTTTTTAATTTATTATTTTTTTCAATTTAAACAAAGCTTTTTTGGGTTAAGTAACTTAAAATTTTTTAAGCAGAGACTGACTATTTCCTTGAATATATCTTTTAACTTCTCATGCCCCCTTTCCAATTACTATTTTTAGAAAAAATTCTAACTTTTTTCATTTAGGTCAAGAAAACTTAAAAATTTTTAAAAAAATTAATTTTGCTTTCTGATCTTATTTCGTAATTTGTTAGAGATCTACGGAAAATTTTTAAAAAAGTATACCTAATTAATTTATAAGTTTTTTAAAAATTGTTTAATAATTTTTGTATTATGAAGGATATTTGAAACTAACTCTCTTCTAAAGTAAAATTTTTTTTAAAAAATAATTGATTTGGGCTAACCTAAAGTCTATCTCTTATTGTTTTTTTTTGTGGTTTTTTTGGGTCAGTTTAAATTTGTCTAGAAAAAAAGGTAATAAATTTTTTTAATAAGACGAAAAAAAAGAATAATTTGATTTTAAAAAATTTCGTAAAAAAGGGGAAAAAAAAGGTTTTTTTATGTAATTTTTAAATTTTTTTTTGTTTTAAACAATTTGTTTTATTTTTTTAAAAAATATAATCGGAAAAAAAAAAATTAGATTTTTTTTAATAAAATTATAATATTTTAATAATTTTTTAAAAAAAAGATTAATTTAGTATTTTTATTCATTTTATTGGGTTTTTTAGAATTGTTTTTAACAACCATCATTAAAAGTAAAAAATTTTTGAAAAATTTTTGATTTTGGATAACTTAAACACTATTTATTATTATTTTTTTTCTCACAAGTCATTGTTTAAAAAAAATTATAATTTTCTTAATTTTTGCTAATTTTTATATGGCAATAATAAAAACACTAAAAATTCTAGGATAAGACTTTAATTTTTTAAATAATAATTTTTTTAATTTATTATTTTTCAATTTAAACAAACATTTTGGGTTAAGAAACAAAATTATTAAGGGGACTGACTATTTCCTTAAATTTAAATCTTTTAACTTCTCATGCCCCTTTCCAATTACTATTTTAAAAAAAATTCTAACTTTTTTTCTTTTATCAAGAAAATTTAAAAAATTTTTTAAAAAAAAATTTAAATTTTTTGTTTCGATTTATTTCGTAATTTTTAAATATAGGAAATTTTTTAAAAAAGAAAATTAATTTATAAATTTTAAAATTGTTTAATAATTTTTTATTATGAAGGATATTTAAACTAACTCTCTTCAAAAAATAAATTTTTTTAAAAAATAATTGTTTTGGGCTAACCAAAGTCTATCTCTTATTGTTTTTTGTTAAAATAGATTTGAATATAAAATAAAATTTTAGTGGATTATTTGCCTATTGGGGTTTAGTTTGGCAGTTGTGTTTTTGTCTAGATAAAAAGGTAATAAATATTTTTAATAAGACAAAAATAAAATAATTTTTTTAACCAAAAATTTCTGTACAAAAGGGAAAAAATTTTATTTGTAATTTTTGCAATTTTTTTTTTTTTTTAAACAATTTTTTTATTTTTAATAAATTAATCGGAAAAAAAAAATTGATTTTTTTTAAAAAAATTTAAAAAATTTTTTAATAATTTTTTTTAGATAAAAAATTAATTTAGTATCCTTTATTCATTTATTAGGTTTTTAAATTGATTTCTAACAACCATTTAAAATAAACAATTTTAAAAAAATTTTTGATTTTGGATAACTTAAACATATTTATTTTATTTTTTTTTCTCAAAGCCTTGCAAAAAAATTATAATTTTCGTTTTTGCAATTTTTTATATAAAAGTAAAAAAAACAAAAAAAATTTGGGATAAGACAAATTTTTTTAAAAAATTTTTTTTTTTAATTTATTATTTTTTCAATTTAAACAAAGCATTTTGGGTTAAGTAACAAAATTTTGCAGGCTGACTTTTTCCCTTTTAATAATTTTTTAACTTTTCCCCTTTCAATTACTTTTTTAAAAAAAAATTCTAACATTTTTCATTTTAAAAGAAAATTAAAAAAATTAAAAAAAAAATTAAAATTTTTGCCTTTCTGATCTTATTTCGAATTTTTGTTAGAGATACAAAAATTTTTAAAAAAGTATCCAATTAATTTAAAGTTTTTAAAGAATTTTTAATAATTTTTGTATTAAAGGATATTTAAACTAATCTCTTCTAAAAAAATTTTTTTAAAAAAATAATTGTTTGGGTAACCAAAGTCTATCTCTTATTTTTTTTTCCCCCACAAAATAGATTTGAATAAAAAATAATTTTTAGTGGATTATTTGTTTTTATTGGGGGTTT
>JAHBCN010026109.1:0-10795 GCA_019359885.1 Listronotus oregonensis | reverse complement strand
TTCCTATGGTTTTTTTCACTTGACTTTTAAATGACCTTAAACCTGACCTTATGAGGGTCAGTTGACCTCAGATTCCAATTCGCCAATCTCTAATATAAATGTACTAATTTCTTCAGATTTTTTGAATCGTGGTAAATATTTTTCCTAAAACCAATTCAAAATGACTTTAAAATGACCTTATCATGGTCCATAATCAGGATCAGTTAGGATTTACAATAACTGAAAATCAAGGCAGAGAAGCTGAAATCTTTGCAGTTGTCACTTGCTTACTCATCGTATCAAGCGATTAATCTAATTTCCTCCCATTCCCAATCATATTTCTAATCAGTTAGACTTTTTTTTACCACCAACCTTAAGCTTAGATGCCGACCTGCCCACTGTCTCATATTTTGTACATTGTAAGTCCACATAACGCATATTACTACATCATTTTGCACTACCCTCGAATTAACTAGGATGACCTGCCAGATTTCTTGCAACTTTTTAAAGTACTTTTTCAAATTACTTAAGCAATTTCACTTAGATTTAAGATCCACATTCTACTTAACAACATTAATACCCAATATTTACATCATTAACCGTGGTTTCTTAAGTTCTTTTATAAATCTATACTTACAAAAAGTGTCTGCACTATCCTATTTACAAAAATTGCAAGCTACCGTTAAGGTCAGAAACAAATTTAATTAAGCTATCCTAAATGTCAAGGATTAATTTAACATTTGCAGAAAATAACGTCCTTTCTTAAAGAAATGTCGGTAAAATGTATTGTTGTTTTTTTGTTGAAATTAGCAATCAATACCTCCGTATAAATTTTTCAACTATATTTCTTTAGTGCTGGCTTTTATTTTTTTACTAATGCTAAAGAAAATAATAAAAGTCAAGCAGCTTATTACTGCTTTCCTTCATATCGAGAAAACGGCTTCTTGAAAAAATATGCTCCAGAACTGTATCTATTTTAAATCGCATTTCTTTCGAACTTTTATGGCAAAGGTCTTTTTCCAGACAGCTAAAAGATAGACCTTATGTAACCTGCCTTAAAGAAAACGTACCAAATTCTTTTATCCTATTATAGACCTGTTTATTATATCTTAGGACACCCGCTGGATATTGTTTCCTGTTATTTGAAAAAATTAATCAAGTCTCTTAAGTTCCTTGGATCATGGCTTTTGACATATTAATAGCCCTTGAGCGTTTCCTAGCAAATCTTTTTTCTACGAATTTTTACCTTGATTTAGTTACCAAATTTCCAATTTTCCACTTAATAGACATACATATATAAGGGTAAATCGTCATTCTTCTAGCTATCATCAAATTTTATGAAATCAATGCAAAGATACCTTAAGCCACAGAACTGGTACCTCCTCTAATAGATTTCAGCCTCGATTTCTAATTTTACTTCTTTAATTACAAATTCCAAACATGGTATGTACCACGGAACCTTTTACGTTAATAGTTATTTTTATAAGCCGATCTCTAAACCTAATTATTAAAACTGGCGCATGCCAATTGGACCACCAAAAATATTGCTTAATTTAATGCCTTAAAGACACAATAATGTTCACTGTCACAAAAAAAAAGTAAGTTAATTTGTACTTCTTATATATGAGCTGTCAAGTAATATAGTACAATTAATCATTTAATCTTGTGTGCGTTACTTTAAGGCTAATAAACCAATTAGCATAAACACATTACCTAGCTGGCAAAAAGCTTGAATTTTTTTTAGCCCCTTTTAACCTATACCCTTTGTTTTATCCTAAATAAGAGCCAACTTGAAATACTGTTTTCATATCTGAAAAAATGGCTTTATTTACAACTCATAGCATTCACAACGCCATCCAAAGATCAGCCCACCGTGGAGCTGTGGGGGACCTGTCTCTGTTTTATATTAATTTCTTTGATTTCCTATCTAAAAAAAATGAAAGTTTAATTTTCTTTCTTAAAACAAAGCATCACAAAGGACCATTCATATGCATTTTTAAAGTACATCTAAAAAAGCCTTAAATTGCTCACTTTCTCCTCTCCTTTATCCTTAAGGACCTTAAAATTTAAAACATTATGCAGTGTTTTTTTTCAACTTCTTAACTTTACCATATTTAAGTATTTTAATTATTAACCACCCCTTACGCTTCTTATAATACCCACAGCACCTTAAAAGGTATTATAAAATTAACTGATATCATTTTTACTTAAGCAATATTTAACAAGATAGCTGATGATACGTCACACAAATTTCCGTTGTGTTCGCTTTTTTACTTCGATGGTAGTTGACTTAACCTATTAAAATATCTTGATCCCAAAAGTTTAAGACAATGTTATGGTTCTATTGATACTATAATCTTGGACTTTTATAACTCAGTTATTACTTAAAAACATTTGGAGATACAGCCTAAACGTTGCTATTGTTATTGTACCATTAACAAATAAAGACAATGAAAGTTCAAATATTAAGGCCAAAAAATGAAGTAATTTATTTCCTTTGCTTGCACCCTGTACTTCCGACAGTACAAAGAGTACATTAGTTTTACTTAGAGAGCAGAGTTGCTTTCTTTTTTTTTATAAATAAAAGTTTTTTTATTTATATTAAGAAAGCTTAGTAGGCTTTTTATGGTCCGGGGTAACGTCCGTTAACGAGTTTTTTCCACGTGTAACACAATTCGTAGTTTTGCTCAAAATAATACTCTTTAGTATAGTAGACAGTAGTTTCTTAAGACAGTCATTAGACCTAATTTGAAAACCCAGAGCAAAGTAATGCAGATATGTCTTTTAACTAATTTTGCATTGGAAAACTAAAAATAATTTCCAGTGCAATGCTTTAAAAAAAAATACACACAATATGAACGGCTAAGTTCTACAGAATAATGATTAAACCTTTAAGAAATATTATAATTAGCCCAATTATATCTATAGCTGTGGCAGGATTTTACTTTCAAGCCAAAAAATGGTCCTTTTTTCTTATTTATGTGCTCTGTATGCATCCCAAATCAGACCGTGACAGAGTGTGGTGATTTTTTTTATTTATATTTAGTGGAGTTATATTTTATATTCCAGATTAGATTATTACTTTATCTACCTACGAGTCATCTTAATATGGTATAGTTATAACCCATTTATCTCAAATCCAAAGGACATTATTCCGCAATATCCGGTGACTAAAAGTGAACACAATTAAAACTGATGTACCCAAAGTTTTTAAACCGAAAAAAAAAATAATTAAGAAACTGCAAGACAAAAAATCATCAATTCAAACCCAAAAGATCACCAGATTTATCGATCACAACCTCAAACTATTTCTTTAAAAACATGAACATATTTTTTCAAAAACTGTATTTTCCAGTACACATATCCTGATTCGTCAAAAATTAATCCCTCAAAACCTAACCTTAAAACATAATATTTAAGCCCAAAACCTTAATAATACATAATATAAATTATAATTAATTCCAAATATCTGTTAAATCGAATTTATTTTTATGGTTTATCTGGAAAAGTAATATTTTATGGGTCTGAGATTTCTCATATATTGCGACTTGAGGTAGGATGATTTGTTAAAAAAATATTAATTTTTAATTAATATTTTAAAAAATATTTACTCGATTCTTTTGAAATTTGGCAATATTATTTGTTGTATTAAAAGGCTAATTTAGCCCTAAATAGATTAAAATTATAAGGTCCAGTGGCGTCCCGGGGGCATCTTAGCTAATAAAATTGGCAAAAAAATGAGCGCCACTGCCTTTTTTCAACTTTAATATTTGTTGCTTGATTAAGGGTCTAAAAATACAACTTCTTCATTATTTGTACTTTTTTTCATATCTCACTTCGTTTTTAAGAAAAAAACTAAAAACTGTTTTATTGCATGCCACTGGACAAAATTGGTTTATTAATTTTTGCTAAAAAAATCACAGGTGCCCTGGAAAACAAAAAATCAAAAACATTTCTAGGAAAGAGTTCTAGGGCAACAACAGCTAAAACAAATGATGAAATGTCCACCATCCATTTCTGTACACTTTCTCACTCGACGAATCATTGAACGACGAACTCGAGCTAAAAGGTCTATTTCTCACTTCTTCGCAAACATTTACAATTTTCTATTGTTTGTATAGAAATGGCGTAAAATAGAGTTTTAAGATGTCTCCATAAATAAAAATCTATTGGATTTAAGTCAGGGGAGCGAGGTGGCCATTGAATTGGTCCACTTCTTCCAACCCAATTTTTCCCAAAGGTGTTATAAAGATAAGTTCTAACAGCTATTCTAAAATGAGGAGGAGCTCCATCGTGCATAAAAGTTATTTGATTACGTACATTTAGAGAAACTTCTTCCAGCAGGACGGGCAATTCTTGTTGAAGAAACTCTAAGTAAGATTTTCCGTTTAATCTTAAGGGTAAAAAGAAGGGCCCAATTAAATTGTCACAAACAATACCCATCCACACATTTAAAGAAAATTGTTCCTGGTGACGATATTGTACGTAAGCATGAGGATTTTCCTCACTCCATACATGAGTGTTATGGAAATTAACGATACCATCCCGCCGAAATCCAGCTTCGTCTGTAAAAGTATGGTTTTAATAAAATTTCTGTTATTATTAACCTTATCGTAATACCATTGGTAAAACTGCAAACGGGGCAGAAAATCTCTTGGTAGTAATGTCTGCACACGTTGAACATGATACAGATACAAAAGTTGTTCGGAGAGAACCTGCCACACAGTGCTGTTGGAATGATTATCCCCTAATCGAGCTGCTATAGTCCTGGTACTTATACCAGGATTTTGTTTCACGGCACGTAAAACTGCTTCCTCAAACTCAAGCGTTCTTACGAAGCTCGTCCGGCCTCTATCATTGGTGGGAATGGCAAAACTTCCTAAATAACGTTATTGTCAAAAGATTACGAAAAATAAATAAGATAATTTACTTCTTTCCCGTAATCTATCGTCGACGCTCTCAAAGGTTTTACTATCTGGAAGTTGCTTCTGGGGAAACGCCTCTGCATACAGGCGCCTCGCTGCATAACAGTTACTGTAAGCACTTGCATACATTACATGCATGTCTGTCATTTCCTCAAAAGTGTAATTTTCCATCACAAAAACCGAGACAAAAATTTTTAGAGCAATTTCGTCAAGAAAATTAGGTGAATAATTATTTTTTAGAAAAACTAACGCCTATCAGTGTCAAACCTCCATGCAGAAATTATTTTTTTGTTTCTAAGGCACCTGTGACTATTTTAGCAAAAATTAATAAACCAATTTTGTCCAGAGGCATGCAATGAAACCGTTTTTATTCTTTTTCTCGAAAACGAAGTGAAATACAAAAAAAATACAAGGGGTGAAGAAGTTGTATTTTTAGACGCTTAATCAAACAAAAAAATATTAAAGATGCAAAAAAAGCAGTGGCGTACATTTTTTTGCCAATTTTATTTGCTAAGGTGCCCCCCGGGACGCCACTGGACCTTATAATTTTAATTAATTTAGGGCTCTTAGTACAAGAAATAATATTGTCAAATTTCAAAAGAGTCGAGTAAATATTTTTTAAAATATTAATAAAAATTAATATTTTTTAAAAAAGTTATCACCTTTAAGGATTTTTTGCGACCTACCGTCTTTACTGGTTGATAGCAGTTCTTTCCCCCACCATTCCAACCGTGTTTAACCCGCCTATCCTCGCAAAAACGAAACGGTTTACGTATGTCAACTTACTACTAATGGTTTAATACACTTTTAAGTTTAAATTTAAATGTAAGGTCTTTGGAAAGTTAAGAAATAAGTCAAAAAGATAATATATAAACCAAATTTTTCATTTAATAAGATATTAGCTGTTTCCAAGTCAACTATAATAAGTAAATTTTTTCTTTATGATTGTAATATAACTGTATTAATTCATCCATTTGGGAATTAACTAATAAACCAAAAAATCTGCAATCCAAATAGTTGTTAAACCATAGCAAAAAAGAACATCACAGAACCAAAACAATAGAAAAGCCGCGATTATTTTAAATTTAAATTTGACATAACCATTATTAACACTCCTCCCGACTAGTGGCGATAGCGGTAGATACTGGGTACAAAGTAATGACGTAGATACTGATGTCAGAACACCTCCCTCTACGTTACCGCCTGCGAAAATAAACCGGTATGTTAACTGTCCTAACAATGTTCAACGCGGTATGTCGCCAAAATTTGATGCTTGTATCTTGAAGACTGTGCATTTTCGGACCCATGTTTATGGAAACTTTTTTCATAATTTTACACAAGGAATCGCCCACTACAATATCTTCGTCTATTTTTCGAACACCCTGTATAAAGAAAGCGAGAATAAGTTTTACATTGTAGATTTTAAAATATTAAAATTATTATCTGAGTAAATATCCATCATCTTGATTTTCACCTTTGTAACTAGGTATTTAAAGTTGGATTTCATATTTAAGTAATTTTTTCTATTTAGACCTAAAATTTTTGGATTTAGGACATAAAATTTTTAGAATATTAGTTAAACAGCAATATATTTATTGTCTTATTAAATATTTATAGTATGAGGTTTTTGCTCATGATTTATGTATTTAAGGTCAAGTCTCATAGCTTTGAGATAAGATTTTTAAGGGTTAATAGATTGGGGTTAGTTTAAGGTTAGGGAATATATGTCGTAAAGAATTACTATCATGGATTTGAGAAATATCTATTATATGGACATTTCTTTTAAAAGCTTTATTTGCAAGGTAATGTTTTGAGGTTACGGTGGAAGAAGTTAAGGTTAGGTTTAAAGTTTAGATTGATATTTTAAGCTTGTTTTGCACTTACATAATTAATCCTTTTGATTTATCAACCTTGGGTGTATCGTTTTTTATTGATTTTTTTTCTTTTTAGTTAAACTTGTCGGGTATTGCAGAACGAGATTTTTCGAATTTTCAATGAGTTGTATATGTTTAAAAAGGAGTCGTGGGAAAATATAGCAATTATCTAATCAGGTATATAAAATATAATAATAATAATAATAATAATAATAATAATAATAATAATAATAATAACTTTATTCAGGTTTACAACCACAATAAAGGTTTTACATACGTCACATATAGTTACATTGGCAAACTAAAATTACTATGTAAAAGTAAAATATGTATAAATAACACATAAAATCTACCACAAAGACAACTACACTAGTTACTTAAACAGTTCATAAAACTCGTCAAAAGAGTAGCAAGCACTACTTAGCAGGACCTGCTTTAATTTGACCTTAAAAAGTTTAACGGCAAATCTTTGATTTTTTCGGGCAGGTGATCTTGGACCATAGTGGTTTAGTGCGTTACGATTTCTCTCTACCCTCGTAAAAGGTATTTGTAAATTGCTTCTCTCCCTTGTATTATGAGAATGTATATTAAAACGCTGTAAGAATTCATTTAAATTTCATTTAACATGTAGAAGTGCATACAAAATATATAAACATGAAAGAGTTAATATTTTTTGCTTTATAAAATATTCCCTTATATCATCTCGAAAACTTAGCCCTAGCATAACTCTTAAAACCCGGCGTTATAAACCAAAAAGACGGCTGGTATGACATGAGTGACCCCATGCAAGAATAGCATAGGTGCAAGTACTTTCAAACAGTGCATAATAAGCTGTTTTTATCACTGAATTGGAGACTTCGCCCACAAGATTCCTTATTAAAAAGACGGTTCTTGTTAAACTTGAAGCTAGTTGAACTATATGTTAGTCCCATGTTAATATAGGATCCATAAGAACACCCAAAAACCTAACGTTTACCGGATTATTTACATTTGAAAGAGCACACAAAGAAAATATCATTTGGCAAGTTTTACTCTCGTTCAGTTTTAATTTCTTTGCGCAGAACCATTCTGCAGCTCTAGAAACCTCGCTCTGCATGTTATGTTGAAGAATATCCAAGTGTCTGTCTGCACTAAACATGTTGTGTCATCTGCATACAGAGTAAGAAGAGAATTTACCATATATTTATCAAGGTCATTAATAAAGATCAGAAATAACAAGGGCCCCAAGACTGACCCCTGTGGTACCCCCAACATACAGGATAATTTGGTTGACGCTTTTCCATCGAGGGTTACTATCTGTTCTCTATTTTTCAAATAAGTTGAAAGTAGATTAACTGAATTTTTACATACTCCATACTTTTGAAGTTTTTTAAGCAAAATATCATGCTGGACACAGTCAAAGGCCTGGCCTCCGCTATCGAACCAACAACATTGTTTATGGCATCAACAGTCTTACCATTTGGAACAAAGCCAAACTGAGCCAATGAAAACAAAGAATTATCCACAAAATAATTTACTAGTTGAAGATATAAGGCTTTTTCAAATATCTTTGCTATTATGGGAATTATTGATATTGGCCGGTAATTATTAGGATCATTAGGATCTCCCTTTTTGAAAATAGGTATCACCTTAGAAATTTTAAGACAATCTGGAAAAGTACCTTCATCAATAGCTAGATTTATAAGTTTTGTTAGAGGTATTATTAAAATATTTTTGACGCTTTTTATTATATTTATATTTAGGTCATAAACATCTTTACTTGGATTATTTCTCATATTATCTATGAGATCACGCACTTGAATATATGAAATAGGACGAAAAGAAAATGTATGATTTGATTGTGGAATTATTTCAACCGGATCAAAAGAACCACTTATGTTATTTGAAAGATTGCTAGGAGCGTTTACAAAAAATTATTTAAGTCATGAGCGTTAAGGGTACTAGAATTAGTTTTTGAATTGTTACTTTTCCTTTTGGAATTTATGACATTCCACATTGCCCTTGATTGATTTCCACTGTTCCTTATATATTTTTCATTGGCTTTGCGTTTGCAAATCCTAATTTGATTTCTGTATTGCATACGAAAAGAGTTTACTGTATATGCTATGTTGGGAATATTGGGATATTGACTTTTTAAATCCTGTAAAAAACGTAAATGTTCGCGCATTTCGCGTAGTTCGTCAGTAAACCATTGAATATTATTTTTATTGGAGACCATTCTTTTTTTAATTGGAAAAGCTTTTGCTATATGTTTTAGTAAAATATTTAAAAATATGTTACATTTTTCGTTTACTGATAAGTTAGAGTCGGAGATAAAATTCCAAGATTCCCGTGATAAGTAGTCATGAAAAGAAGACAAGCCCGCTTGAGTTATAGGCCTGTACCAATGTTGTTCACGTTTGTTTATTTCTTTAGGAACTTCAACCTTTAATGTTATTGCGCAGTGATCTGATAAACTTGTTTGAATTACATTGGAAATATAAGTTATTTCTTGATTTAACAAAAAATTGTCTATGCAGTTCTGTTTTCTTGTGGGCTTTGTTATTAAATATTTAAATCCGAACGAGTTAATAAAATCTGTAAACTGAACTGTATCTTTTACTGCTGAGTTAAAGTTAATATTAAAGTCCCCCGCTATAATTACAATTTTGTTTAATGTTTTAAGATATGTAAAAACCTTATTTATAATTTCGAGAAACAGTGAGAAATCTGCACTTGGAGAGCGGTATAAAGTGATAACTACTATATCGCTGTCTATAAGTCTGACAGCCGACAATTCACAAACCTGTTCATTAGAGCAATTTTCAATATAAGTTATTTTTTCAAAACATATACCCTCCCTCAAAAACACAGCCACTCCACCGTGTTTTGAGCTGGTCCTGCTAAATGAAGAAGCTAGCGTGTATCCTTGAATTTTACATAATTCAATTTCGTCCGACGAGAGCCAATGCTCACTAAAACATAAAACATCATAATAAATAGAATCACTCGCAACACAAAGAAAAGACTCAATTTCATTAATTTTGTTTTTAATTGACTGAATATTTTGATGAAATATATTAATTTTGCTAAAACTATTGTTTTCTGAATTTAGTCTTTTCTTATTCTTTGCGGGTAAAACCTCTGAAAATTTTTATTATAAAACGTAAACTTTCTAACAGCTGCACCTTCAGGCCAAATCTCTGGATTAAAAACTTTTTCAGAAAATTCAAGTGGATAAGAGACTTTAAAACTGGACTGGTATGAATCTGCTTTGGTTAGAGCACTCCTAAAAGGAATCTCGGGAGCTGTCTTTTTAAATAATCCTCCAAGTCCTCTGGCTTAGTTTCTGGGTGTAGGCGGTAAACACTTAGGTGGCCTTGTTTTGGTACTGTTTGAATGGTATTTACACTATTATTGGCTCCTGTGCAGTAAAACGTAGATAACTTTGCCCTGTCAATTGCCTTTCTGACGGTTTTTGCTGAGAAGGTATCTGTACTTTGCTGATTTTGCGAATAGGGATTCTTCGCAAAATCTGAAGATTTCTTTGACTTATTTGATATCAGTTTTGTTGAGCATTCATTTATGGTGTTAGATGGCGTTGTAATTTTATTAGATATTAGCTTTTTGTTTGGTTCACTGCCCGGCTTTACATTGTTTACATTCCCCAAATGTGAAAACGACCGTTCTTTTTCTTTTAATAAAGTAATTATTTCTTCTTGATCACTCACCCTTTTTTCCAAATGGTAAATAAGCTTATTTAAGGTTTCTACTGTACCCTTTTGTTCGTTATTACTGTTCTGTGAGTGCGGATCAACTTGTTTTACATCTTCTTGTGCATCTTGAAATTCATTTTGGTTATTTTCACACTGCAAACACGTAAGTTTTTTGCCAAGAAATAATTCTATTGGCATTTTGCTAAAATTATTAGGCACATCTTTTGGCACTTTTCCCGTAATTATAATGTCTATTAACGCTGATTTTGTTAACTTTTGAAGCTCAGTTTTTACGAGAAGTGTTTCGGTCGCCATCTTTACT
>JAHBCN010026108.1:0-10927 GCA_019359885.1 Listronotus oregonensis | reverse complement strand
AAGGTGCCTAAAAAAAGTAGATTTGATACCAAAGTGGTTTTTTTAAATAAAACTTTTTTTTAAATCCATTTTTAAATTTTTGTAAAAAATTCTTTTGCATGATTTATGTAGCCCTATATCATTCCCCTACCTATCTTATGCTTTTTGGATAAAAAAAAAAAAAAAAACCCCCAAAAAATTTAAAAAAAGAAAATTAAAGAAAATTTAAAAAGGGGGAAGAACTAAATACTAATAAATAAAAATTAACAAAAAACCCAAAAAAAATGATGCCAAAAAAAAAAAAATTTTTTTTTAGATTTTTTGTTTTTATTTGATTAGGTTTTTAAAAACCCCCACCATAAATTTCCCAAAAATTTGTAACTGTTTAAAAAAACCCCTCTAAAAAATTTTTTTTAGAAAGAGTACCCCCTTTAAAAATTAAATTTTGGGGTTTTTTTTCCATATTAATTTTAAAATTTTTTAAAATAAAAAAAATTTCCCCTTTTTTTTTATGATTTTTTTTTTTAAAAAATTCCCCCCAAAAAAAAAAACCCCCAAGCGTTGTAAGATCGGGAAATTTGAAAAGGCCTTTAAAACCCCCCCCTTTTTTTAAAATTCACTGCCCGGGGAAAATTTTAAAAAACGTATTTTCAAAAAGGGGGGCCCAGAAACCACCCCTGTTAAAAAAATCGATCTATCTGGCATATCAGACTGATTTTTTTTTGGAAAAAAAAAAGAAACAAAAAGGGGAATTTTAAGTCTTTTAAAAAAAAATTCGAGGATTATTTGGGGCCCCAATTTAAAAATTTTTTGTTTTTTTTTTACTAAAAAAAAAACGTGGCTTTTTTTCCCCCAGTATTTTGACGATAAAAAATGGATTTGGCATATTCCATCATAGTTTCAAAAAAATCAGTTTTCAATCGGGATCATCTTCGTTCAGTCGTGTATTAACCTAATCTTGTAGAATGGGGCTTTTCTTTTTAATACACGCAAAGTTGTTCTTTTTACATCATTATTAGGAGCTATTTCCCGGAAGACGCACAAGGGGATTATTCTCAATACCCAACAAAATGTTCAATCTTGTATTTTTTTTAATTTTTGGACGCCCCCCGTAGACGATTTTTGACCGTCCCCCCTTTTGTTTTATTTTTTTTTTCAACAATCTACTTACAAAATTTACTTGTTTTACCTCAAAAGGTATGTTAGTCCAGTAAATGAAGGAACAAAGCTGTAAATAAATCTGTACAGTTTTCCCTTGTGGCTCAATGCTTAGGTCTTTGGGAAAGCTTGGGGGAGTGAAAAAAAGTTTATCAACATTAACAGGTGGGAAAGGGCTGAAAATGGACCTCTCAAGACTTGACAAACGGGTTTCCCCTAGCGTAATTACATACTATCATTACTCGACAACGGCGACAGGGGTTTTCTCTGAACCCGGTATAATTGAAAAGCCAATACGCAAATTTTCGCTTTAATATACTACGGCCCAGAGCGGCGGTTAAAAATGTTATGTAAATGCTATGAAGCATGTTTTAATAGTATGAAAATGTGTTGGATTATTATGAATTTCTTTATAATATTTTTTTTATTGTTTTTAAAACTTTTTATGGTACCCTATCACGTCCATCGTTATCATAACTAAAATAAAAAATATAAATATTGATTTGAGTAATTCACAACGCCGTAGTTATTGATTTTTATCTTTGTTAAACTTTTTTTGTTCCAAATTGATCGGTCATACTTCAAAATTTTTTTTTGACTTATTTTTAATTATTATATCTACGTAAATCACGACTTATTCTTAAAATGGATACTATCTTTAACATAACCTTAATACAAACAAAAATTAACAAACTTCAACTATGAATGATAGATAAAAAATTTAAAATTAGCGTGGGGATAATATTGATGAAATGTTTTTAAATGGGGGGGCCCAAAGAACCATCTAACTGTAAAGCACCTAGTAATGGTTTTTTTCCAAGAAATGGCATATGTTGTTTCCTACTTCTCCTCTTGCAGTTGCGAAAACCTTACAATTAAAAAAATAAGCCGAAAAACACTTAGCCAAAAATTTTCAAATATTAATGAAATGGTTAAAAATAACATATCACCAAACTCAAAAACATTATCGTTTGACAAATAAATGTCTTGAAAAATAAAACTTCTACAAACTATTACATGCATTTGCAAATATAAAAAATATTCGGCGTGGAAAAAAATTCATTCAACCGACATCATTGTGCCCCCAAAGCCCTGGCCCATGTCTGGTTCCAAAGGATTCAGGCTGGAAGGCCTCCAAAAATGAAAATCTTAATAGGAAACGCAAAGCCTAAAAGATCCTTAAGTGAAGCGGTCCTTGTTGTTTTATTTTATTCTGTTTTATCTTCATAATTTTATTTTATATCAACTAGTCCGTTTTTAGCTTAATGTTGTTTTATTTATATAGTTTATTTTCTTTTATTTTAAGCACGATATAATAATCATCACGTATTTATAAAAAGTGTATTTTTTTAATAATTAGAAAAATTAAATACTAAATAGAATGGTTGATTTCCACTTTAATTTAAGGATTTAAAATATACAACTGTGATACAACCTACATTTGAGAACTCTGACAATACTTCCCTCTACGTACCTCTGAAATAACTCCCTCTGATGTAGTACTTATCTGTCAAAACGTTATTATGCTTATGCTTTTTGTAAAGTTATAAGGGAGTAAGGTTAAAGCAAGTATTGTATCAATACAATAATTTATAATAGTTCAGGACATTAAACAAAACAAATCTGTCTGAGGATTTTATGCAGGCAATAAAACCCCCATTTAAATACTTTTTGTAAGTACCCATCCAAAGAATTTCAACAGATTTTCATAGTGATACAACATGCTAAGTATAAAGCATTTTATATAATATTTTTAACCGCCGCTCTGGGCTGTAGTATTATGAAGTGAAAATTCGCGCGTATTCGTAACTACAATCTATACTGCGACTCAGAGCAACCTATATCGCCGGTGCTCAGAGTAATAGTATAGTATGTAATTACGCTTCCCGCTAATATCTGCCAAAATATGCGAATTGAAGAATTTTTGTAAAGACATAACATGAAGATCGCCAAGTCTACAAAAATAGTTCCTATAATTTTTTTCGAAAAATCGATAGTTTTCGAGATAACGAGACCTGTCATTTCGCTGCCGCTCTACCCTAAACCCTATCTTTTTGGATTACTTATAAGTGGGCGGACGTTTTTCCATTACTCGGGGCCCTAATTTTTTTTAATCTTAAAATTCATCGGAATGGAAAACCCTTTCCCATTATGCATAAATTTGGGTCCCTTCTGATTTTCTGAATATTAAAAAAAAAGGGGCAATTTTTTTAAAAATATTTTGGGAAATTTTATTAAATTTTTTGATATTTTTTGAAAAAAAGGTTGTTATTAACATTTGTTTTTATAATGAGACCTTAGCAAGTGTTTATGATCCCAGAAAATTTTTTACCATCTTTCTTGCGTTTTTATAAAAAATTTTTTGTCCTCTGCATTTTTTTGCTGCACCCATCTATCCATTGTGGAATGTTATGGTAGGGACCAATTTTTAGATTTAAAAGGGGATTTCATTGTTTGTCTGAACAAAAAATTTCCCCTATTTTGGCGGATTTCGCGAAACTCATTTTTGGGGCTTTACAAAGGGCCATTTTCGAGCGAGTTTCACAGTCGGAATCGTGATAAATTTTTTCTCGCTAGAAAGCATCCAGGAATAAATACCTACAAACGAAAACTGTACAGATTTATTTACAGCTTTGGATACTTTTAGGTCTTCAGTTACTGACCTATGTACCCAAAATTATATTGTGTTTTTTCCATTTGCTCCAGAAAGTTAAAAAGGCAATTTTTCATATTGGATATTAATTCATGAATTTAAAAATACTGTTCATTAAAAATCAATTTAAAAAAATGTCGAACGCTAGTAGTAATTTTATCATTTCCGCAAATTTAGTCTTTTGTCGTATTTACTCTTAACCAACAAACTTAAAGTAATTACTAATTTAAAATGTTGTCTTCAGCTGCAATATATTTTTCAATGCATTTGCCCATGGAAGTGCTCTTATAAATAATAATCCAAAGAATTACTGTCTAAAATTCTTTTTAAAATGCCCGGGCGACAATTTTTTTAAAATTAGTTAAAACCTACCTGATAATTGCGTTTTTTAAATTTTTTTATCTAGCTAAAATTTTGTGGCATTATCTTTAAGCGTTTAAAAGTTATTTAAACTAAAAACGATTTTTTTTTAAATTCTTTAATACCCTTTAACTTAGAAACCAACGCTCGTAGAGCAAAACCTATATCCTTAATCTTTACAACCTGTATATATCTGAATTGCCAAAACACAAAAAGTCAATATTCTGTGGAAGTCTAGTTTATTACTACTTTTTACTACCGTCATCAAGACTGATAAAGTTTAGTATAAAATCAGAAGGGAAGCGATTAGTGACCCCGAGATCCATAAATTAAATAAAGTTCACTACCATGCTCCCAATTTTTAATTTATTCTATTGCGTTGTTGTTGATCTAAATGTAAGAAATTGGCAATTTTTCAGGTTATAAAGTAGCCGAAAAATGGAAATAAAAACGCTTTCACAGTTGCAGTAAACAAAATGAAACCCTTGCCTGTTATCGAGAATTCAAGACGAAAGAGAAACCCTGGCGCCGACTGGTCGAGGCATTGCTTTGGGAAAAAATTTCGAGAAGTCTCATATTTACTTTCCGCTTCGTACTTAACTCGCTCTAGGAACAAACAGGATCAAAATTATGTGAAAGTTTTAATATATCCGAGGATAAATCTGTAAAATTTTACACTTAAAAAATTGTTGTTGATTTTAAATAACTACCAGTAATAGCTTATATTTAAAATAATATTTAATTTTTGTTGAATCACAGGTAACGGCACCTGGTCACCCATCAGGGTTCTAACTCTGTCCAACGTTGTTTAACTTATCTGATTTGACGGAAGTGGATTTTCAACTCGACAAAGACCTTATTCGTTATAAACCATAACCCACTAGTGGGTTATGGTTTGTAACTCACTCTCTTCTTCTAAAATATGTATTTGTTAGGTACTTATCGTTATTTTTACAGCTATATAAATTAATATTAATATTAAATGAAAAGGACATTTGGATGAACTGGATATTGTCAAATTGTCCATGTTTCCATTGAAAGTTGAGGTCGAGGGCTCTATTAGGCCGACACAACTGCTTGACTGTTTACTGGTTCCTTAATTTTTTCACCAATTTTAATTTTGTTTTGGACGAATTCTTCAAGGTAGGCTTCTGATACTGATGATGATTTCCATCCTCCATGGTGCTTAAGTGTTGCCATGTTGGTCCCTGCATTAGCTAGTATGGTAACGGAGGATCGATCTTCTAAAACAGTGGCCGTTGTATAGTTCTTGATCCTTTAGGTTTAAATACGCAGCAATTTTTAAGGGTATTTTTGACATGGTATTTATACCTACACACTAATATGTACCGTTGCTATTTTTATAAGAAACAAAAAAGCGGCTGTGACAGTGTTTTTTGGTTCTGAGACATAAATAAATAATTTCCTTTATATGGAACATTTTTAATTTTTAAATGTGTTAAGTTATCACATCTACAAGCCCCAGTAATCCCCATAGTCAAAACTACTTTCATTAGTAAATACTTACTGTCGGGAACTTGTCGTAAAAAGGTTTCGATTTCATTTCTTTCCAAAGTTTGTATCCTTGGGATTTAATTTTCAATAAACTAGTTTATGAGTATTTAGTCCATCCATTTTTCAAAACCTTTGCACCCCTTGTTATAACAATCTCGGATTTTTCTGGTAATATCTGCATTGCCTCTTCTTCTGCCTCCGTAATAATGTCCTGGGTCACATAATTCTCATCAATTCTTCCATTTTTTAACTCTAAAAGCCGCTTTTGGCAAATAGAATCTAACAATGTCAAAATTTATTTTTGAATAATTGCTAATAATATTTTTAGTTTAATGGCAACCAAAAACAACCTACTTGAATCTGAGCTTAAATACTTAGACTAAAAGCGAATTTACACTTTGCAAGCTGCTGCAACATGATCACTAAACATCAACGCAAAATGTTAGGAAATAAAAGTTTATAAACCCTGCTTTTAAAGAAAAATACCTTTGGTTTTTAGTTCCTGAATAAAACCTGCTGCTTGTGTGTTATGATTTCTCCGTTGTTGGATAAAATATTATATGCTTCTCGTATGTTATGTTTTCTAAGTCACTTGACATATTATACCGTATAAATTTTTCTCGCGTGACTTATTTTCAACATAACTCACTAGTACCGTAAATAACTATTAGTTATTGTAATAAACTAAAATTATTTTGAAATAATCTATTGTCCAATTAATATGGGATAAAATTATGGAGTTCTATATCTTGAGCTACTATCTTCCTGAGTACCAACTTACTTTTGAGGTAAAACAGTTGACAAGTTATATTTATAGTGATAATGGTATCAGTTTAATTGAGCATTTATTTGGCAGCTTTATTGCACCAAATAAACAGGGAATGCCTCGTAAAGAAGTTAAAATAAAATTTATCTCATCATCGCTATGGAATAAGAGTTTCTAGCAGGGACTAATGCAACTTATAAAATCAGTATTGTCAGAAATATTACGAATACCAAAAGAAGCTTATAAAAAGCCACAATTTTTTTTAAATTTAGGACTGTAAAATATGAATATACTTAAGGCTCTCGGCGTATTTGTGTAACAAAGTGACAATTTGTTGCCTCTTACTTCTGAAATGACTGAAAGTTGATTTAAAAGGATGTGATAGAAATGCAAAAGGATATGAGAGAAATGCTTTTGTAGTCAGCGACTTGCGAAGGCGATATAAATGTCGTTTCAAAAATTAAGAAAAGATATAAGATAATGATTTAAGTATAAATATTCCTAACAGCTAAGAAAAAGTTCTTGTTAAGCCTTGTTTAAGTGGAGTTTTTTGTCTTGTTCTGATGTTTGTCGATTGTTTAATCAGTCTTTTATCGTAACATATTTGCTTAAGATCACCAGTTATATCAAGGGCGTCGATAATATTCTTTCCTGGGAGGGGTAATTTTAGTATCGGAAAAAACAACTCTGAACACAAACCTGACAAAATATGTTACAAAAACTGTTATTTGCTGGAAAATAATCCTGTTGTTATTGAGTCAAAATCATGGTCAAAGTATTTATTGATGCTAATATGTACATTTATAATGTTTGCACACATTTTTCATAAACTTAAACAGAAAAAATTGTTTGTAGGACGCATCCAAAATAGGTTCTTAGCTCTGATTTGCTATTCCGAACTCAGCTGACGCCTCATGCGGAAACAACAAATTCGTCCTGAAAACTGAAAACCTCATCATATTAGCCACTTGATACAAAAATAACTATATAACAGTAATATTATTTTTCTTCCATATATCTTTGGCCTGTTAAGTTTCTTAGTTTTTAGTATCCAAAGTATAGATGCATATAAAAATATAGTAACAATTAAATATAATTTACCATAACAAGGAGCTTTGTATTTGTGAAGTTATTATCTAATACCTAATTGAAAAATAACACAGTGCACTAATTAATTCAAACTTTATTACATGGCAAACATGTATTCAGACATAAAGTAACTTATAGAATATGCATACATATGTACCAATATCTTTTTGTTACATTATGAACGAAACAAAGAAGAACTTTTCATTTTTGCAAATCTGTCCAGAATGGAATTTGTATTTATTGGCATGTCTCTATTCACATTTAAAAGCGCTAGACCAAGTAATCGTTCTTGACTCATGAATGCCCTTAACCACTTTTTTAATCTTTTTAGTGCAGAAAAACTTCTCTCCGAGGATGCAACGCTCACTGGCATAGTACATACAAGATATAATGCTAAATAACATAAGGGTATAACTGTTTATCACACGCTTTAAGGGTTGAAATTGCAGAATCTGGGATATTTGTTTCGTTTTTCCATTTTTTAAACCATAGTTCTAACTCAGTTTTAACCAGCATCAAAATTATGTTGTTACTTTCATTTTTGAATTTGGATAAGTAATTAACCAAGTTTTGCTCAAAAGATTTTAAGTCATATAGAGATCTTTACTTTAAAACGGTGTACCATAACATACAATAGTCGATTATATGCAGTAGAATTCATGAAAAGCTTGTTATGACGGGTTGTGAATTCGCTTGTCGTGTTTCTTAGAAATGTGATTAAAGCTGAAGTAAATTAATAGGAATGGGCGAATGGGCCTAAGCATATAAAAATATTTTAGGGTACAAATTTGCACCATACTTTAATATAAGGGGTTTTCCAATAAGTGGTGTTATTTTGAATAACCCGCTATTTTGGTAGATGTCACTTTTGAAGCTGTCATTTTTTGACATTTCACAAGTAGAAACTACGCCATTAATAAAAATGGAACGAAACACGCTTCAACAATGCATTGAAATTATTAAAATTCACTATAAAAATGGTGAAAATTTGGCAGAGACGGTTCGTAAAACTCGAACATTCTTGGGTTGTCGTGAAGCACCTTGTCGGACCGCAATCCAAAAATTGGTTGGAAAATTCGAGCTGTTGGGACTAGTTAGTGATGTGAAGAATAAAACGCGTGCACGTCGCTCAAGAACAGCCTAGAATATTGCTGCTGCAGCCGAAAGTGTTGAAGAAAACCCAGGTTTGTCCATTCCCCGTCGTTCTTTGGAATTAGACATTCCACAAACGGCATTGCACCGTATTTTGCATAAAATTTTGGGTCTTAAGGCTTACAAAGTTCAGTTAATACAAGAACTCAAGCCGGCCGATCATTAACAACGTCGTGTCTTTGCTGATTGGGTCCTTAAAATGCATGAAAATGATCCGGAGTTCAATCGAAAAATCATCTTGAGTGATGAGGCCCATTTTCACCCTGGTGGCTTCGTCAACAAGAGCAATTGTCGCATCTGGGGCTCGGAAAACCCAAGAGTTATTGTTGAAAAGCCTCTCAATCCTCAACTTTAACTTTTTGAAATGAGGCTGGAGCAACAGTTACGGTGAATGGATTGCGCTATCGAAGTATTAATGATTTTTTATAGCCGGAATTGAATGGTATTGATCTGGACAACATTTACTTTTAACAAGACGGTGCTACGTGCCACACAAGTAACAAAAACATTGATCTTTTACGGGAAAAGTTTCCGGACCGTGTTATCTCTCGAAGAGGTGATCACAATTGGCCACCGAGATCTTATGATTTAACACCTTGCGACTTCTTCCTTTGGAACCACGTGAAAGAGAAGGTCTAAACCAACAGCCCAGCGTGGATTTAGGACCTTAAAGATGGAATTCGTGAGGCTATCGAAGACATAGGGCAGCCACTTTGCGATTTTGTAATGGAAAATTTCATGAAAAGGATATGGTCCTGTGGCGTGGGCCTGGTGGTCGTGGCTGATGTTATTTTTCATTATTAAGGGCATACCTTCCTCTTTATAATGTAATAAATATCCGATCATTTATCTTAAAAAATGGCATTTTTCTTTGAATATCAAAATAACACCTCTTATTGGAAAACCCTTTATGTGTGTCGTGAGTTTAATTGTCATTTCGGTGATCGACTTTAGGAGAATATATTTGCCGACGACGTGCTAGGTAGGGTTTTGAGGGGGTAATTACTCCCCATTACCCTCCCCCCGCCTTATCGACGCCCTTGACTTTTGTATGAGCAATTTCGGCAGAGTCGCGTTTAAGTGTAATATTAAAACAACATTTAAATCATAAACCACTCTAAGAAATATTTTACTAACATAGGAAAAAAAGAACATTTCTTCATATAAGGACTGTATCTTACTACTTCCCTGTGAATGCGGTGAAGTATACAACAAGAAGACCACTTGAAATTTAAGTTAAAGAATATAAAAAAACATACGAAAGACAGTGAAACGTCGTGACCGGAGCAAAACAATCAGAATGTATTTAGCAAACCTAGTACATACTGTCATTTGGAATATCTGGCAGCTGTTGTTAAATTGAAAAAAAAATCCGTAAGGGTTTTGGTATTTTTGTGAATAGTGAATAGCTTTAAGGGGAGTTAAAGTTAGTTATCGCTTTAAAACATTTGAAGATACTACTAACCGAAATGTTGTAAGACAATTAATCAATAAAAACAGTTAACCAATAAAAACAATGGAAGTCTTAGATAAAAGTGTTGTCTTACACTTTTTGGAAAGGTTGAAAAATTTCTTTTAGCTCATACGCTATAAGACCGTTTTTTACCAACCAGAAAAAATAAAATTAACAACATTGGGAATAAAAATATCGTTTTCGTTTTGGGACAGTGAGTCCCTAAACAAAATTAAATTAGGCACGTTCTTGGGCGTGCCAAACAAGAGATATTCTGACGCCGCCTTTGACGAACTTGTTGGGAAACTAGGAAGTTTCGTATTTACTTTTCTAACTCATAATTTGCTTTAGGAACAGGTGGGCTAAAATTAATGCCCTAGGGTGTACATGGTTGTTGCCAAATATTTTGTTTCTCTGGAAATTTTTTTAAAAGAGCTAGAAAAAATATTTATTAAATAGTGTTGAAGGTCTTAACATTTATTTAAAATAGTCTTTGCTACAATCAATAAAATAATTTTAAATAAAATAGTCGCTTAAGCCATTAAAAGTTTTCTTTTAAATAACTAAAAACACCTTAGGAATTAAAAATAAAATAATTTTTTTTGCGGCACTTATTGGTATATTTCTGACCAAACGATTAACCATAAATGTTTTTTGAAGATGTATTAACTCATTAAGAAACCATATTTTATTAAAATGGTTACCAGCAGGTGCAACTGTGTTAACGACTAGGTTAGATTTTGTTTTAATTTACCAGTTGTAGAGTTACAGACCCAAAATAAATAATTAAAGTTTTACAAAA